>BLSH010430184.1:183458-195364 GCA_018402905.1 Glandirana rugosa
GTATGTGAAATCTCTAATTTCTGCTATCTGTCCTCAGAGCAACAGCACAGACAGCAGTAGTAAAGTAATCTATCTCAGGATGCAGGATCAGGTCTTAAAATGGCTAAAATCTGTCCCTCACGCCGTCAGCTACCTTTCCCTACACTAACCCAAGGAGCATGTGACTGCAGCACTGTGACTCCAGCTTATAAAGAGGCTGGGTCACATGATGCACCGGCCAATCACAGCCATGCCATTAGTAGGCATGGCTGTGATGGCTTCTAAGGGCAAACCAGTGAAACGCTTGTTGATTGGCTGCCCTGCAGCTTCTCAACACGTGGAGTAAAATAGCAGAACCCCGGACCGAACCCGAACGATTTTTGAAATGTCCGGGTCCGGGTCCGTGCCACGGACACCCTAAAGTTCGGTACGGACCCGAACGTTACAGTCTGGGTTCGCTCAACACTAGTCATATGTATTTTACCTATGTGTTCAATACTTACCAGAAAAAGTAGCAGAAAAAGGTCCAAAAGAGGACCTCCTGTGCCTCCATGCTTCACAAGGCAGTACTCAGTACTGAAAGGTTGAACTATGCCCCTAAACTGGGCTACAGCCCATACCACACCATGAGATTATATGCTCCTATAAAGATTATTAGAGGGAGAACACTAATATGAGTGTCTACATTATCCCACCATATTTTCTGCCCAATAGAGCAATTAAGTTCCCAACGATTTGAAAGCAAATGCTTAAATGCTCAAATCAGCGCTCAGGATGCAATCTTCCTCTGATGCAAAAACATTAAAATGGAATAAAATATGTATTTTACAATACAAAATAGCAGCCGCCTAACATCAAACAATCCCAAAAGACATATAAAGTCCCAAAAGGTAATAAATCCACTAGATTGATCCCTGCTGGGGGGCAGGATCTTGTTCCAACGTTGTCCACCACCACACCACGTGAGTAAACTACGGGAGGTATACACCCCCCTATAAGAAAAAACTCCCCAGAGGCAAGTATAACACATGCCTTAAGATCTCAGGGAAAACCTCCAAGTTCCAGCATCCGATCGAATATAATCCAATCCTATATGATCTTAGGTGTATGGGATCGTATAGGATTGGATTATATTCGATCGGATGCTGGAACTTGGAGGTTTTCCCTGAGATCTTAAGGTGTGTGTTATACTTGCCTCTGGGGAGTTTTTTTCTTATAGGGGGGTGTATACCTCCCGTAGTTTACTCACGTGGTGTGGTGGTGGACAACGCTGGAACAAGATCCTGCCCCCCAGCAGGGATCAATCTAGTGGATTTATTACCTTTTGGGACTTTATATGTCTTTGGGACTTTTTTTAGGAAGTCACATTTTAGCGCTGCTTGCACTTTATTCAGTTATATGGACTCATATTATTAAGGTGCTATCTATTATAGATTACCCCACCATACTCTTCAATGTATGCACCAGGCAAATTAAGGAGTAGATAAGGGGCCAGAAGACAAGGTGAGGCACATGTCTTTTTTTTCTATGAAGTTTTCTCCTTGCGCCTCATTTTACAATCAATCACAGTGTAAAAAAAAATCAGAACAGATCATTCTCAAAGTTATTTTAAATTACATACAATAATCTGCAGGGATTTGTTGAATGCTGCAGTATTTGCTCATGATTATTGTTCTCTTCATTATACTTTAAAATCTCTGTATTACAAAACAATCATGTGGATGGTGTCAGCAGGTGTGTCACAGATTCAATGATCTAGCGCAAAAGTGTTCCAACTGTAATCAGAACAGAATAAAAATCTATTCCAGCTGCAATTTCAGAATAAGGCATATAAAGTGATTTATCTGTCAGATTACTCTTTGTACACCTTGCTATCTAAATTGGAAAAGAGAAGTAGGGGCTTTCTTGAAGCTGATTATTTTCCCATTGTGGAGAGACCACAGAAGACTGCAAATTGTGGGAATGAGCGATCACAGGAGACATAAGTGTATTGTTTTCACTTTGTGTACAGCATACTGCAAAAAAATGAACATCAAATAGCTGCACTATTAGAACACTGTTATGCCTAGCATAAAAAACATCCTTACTAGCTGAGCAATTTAAAGCAGCTCAGCAATTCTTAATGTATCAATAAATGTATTTTTCTTTTTCTTTTTTTTTTAAATGCAAGCGGTGTCACTGCCTCTAATTCACTTTGTATCAGGTTCTTGCAATTCCTGCACAGAAGAGCTCAGACTGGTAAAGGAAGAAGCAACACAGCGAGCCTCCAACGCCCATCTGCTAACAAGGAACATACTGCTAAGAGGAGGAAGTATAGGGACAGCATTGCAGGTAGCTCATCAGTCTGCTGCTTCCTACTTTCACTTTCATCTTTGGGTGTGCATGGAGAAACACAGGCTTGTAACATATGCTGAGGGGGGAAATAGTGTGGGGGGGGGGGGGGGCAGCACTGATAAAGAATAACTGGCATAGGGCTGCAAAATTCTCTTTCCATCCTGGCAGTGTGTATATCAAGTGTTGGGATAACTGATGTACATGTTGGTTCTGGGTCAGTGATTTCTTAGGTAGTGAAGCAAATATTATGATGGCAGCCCTGCATCATGCATTTCAAAATAATTCAGCAATGGCAGCTCTTATATTTCTATACTGACAGTTTCCCAATAATATGTGCTCCAAATTTTACAAGCCAATAATTCGTTCATATTGGAATTATCAACAGAACTTATCTACAATATTGCACTGTTCCCAGGAAACTGTCATTTTAAAAGCGGGAGTTTGCAAAAAAATTGAATAACTGGAAGACAGCTGAAGACCCGCCTGGGTGCATTCTGACAGCCTTGTTCGCTTTGTCTGTAACAATTCAAAGTAAAATGGTATGCAACTTTAATTCAGATAAATTGAATTATGTTCTTTTATAGAGGGGAGAAAACAGTGTGGGTAAGGGAAAGTTAACAATTGAGGCATGGCTGAAGCAATTTGGACAGGACATGGGTAGTGTAAATCTCATCAGTTGTTGAATATGGCATAAATATGTCATCTCCGCTCTGACAAGCTTGAGGCAAATACCTTTTAGGCAACTGAGGATACTAAAAACTGAATCTACTGAAAGGGATTGGTTTATTCAAAAAGAACAACAATCCACAGTTGTGCAAAAGCTGCTTACTTGACTGACCCATGTCAATGCAGATAAACCCAGTGGCAACACAGTGTGAATCTGATTAGACTTTGATCTATATGTAAGCAGTTGAAATAGCCAGTTAGGTACTGTCCCAGACTCGAGGGATATTCCTCTTTTTATTGGTTCTTGTGAGGTATAACAATTGCAAGCCTTAGGATGTGTATGGGGCTCCGGGATAGGGCGTTTGGCCAGGAAATGTAAAATATGAGTAAAGTGTACCTCCCTTGGCAAGCCAAACTCTTCCACCAGTGGTTCTACACTCTTGGGTCTAGAGGCATGCATTTATGATTCTCCATGCTAACACCGATGCTTGTGTGGGTGGAGTCAGAACATAGATATCCCATGGCTTCAGTCACCAATAAGGAGGGAATACAAGTCAGGAGTAGGCACTAGGGCAGTTTCTACATCTAACCACAAAGGATTGTCACTTCCTCTAAACCAATACTTGATCTGGTCCATGTGTAGTGCCCAATAGTAGTCATGAATATCCACTAAATCCGCATCTCCTACTGACCTAAGCATAATCAAGCTTGAATGTACACATCTGGCTTTTTTGCCTTTCCAAATAAACTTCCAAAGTAGACTCGGCACTCGCCCTCGTCAGGGCTTTGAAATAGTGCACAGTTAGGGAGATAGATAATACCCAAAAAGCATATAGCAGTTGGGGTAGCACATTAATTTTGAAGGCTGCCAGCCTACCTGACCAGGAAAGTTCACACTCTGACGTGTGTTCGATTTGTTTTTCAATTTTAGCAATAAGGGGTTTAAGATTAGATGCAGCAAGGGAGGAGGATGTGGACCTTAGTGTGATTCCTAAATATGGTATCCCTTGCGTGCTCCATGTGAAGGGTAATTTATGTCGGGATAAAGGGATAAGAGGCCTGAAGTATAGACCTGTGCGGTCAGGTCGGAATAAAGCACTAGAATTATGGATAGAATTGGCCTTGGAAGCCAAACTTGGACATCACTGTTGACATATATTTCCAATGGAATTGAATATTATAATATAATATTGAATGCCTTCTCTGCATCTATAGAGAGCAGCAGAGAAGGCATTTTTTCAGCATAGCGTATGATATAAAATATTCTTCTAGTAGCATCAGAGGTCTGTTTCCCCCTCACAAACCCCATCTGATCACGTTGAACCAAAGAGGGAACAATATCCATTAAGGGTCTAGCTAATAGCTTGCATACACTTTAACATCTGCGTTTAAAAGTGAGATTGTCTGGAAGTTGGCTGGACTAGTGGGGTCTTTCCCATGCTTGGGTAATGCGACTTTATACGATTTCATCATTTCTAGGGGAAACATCCTTTCTATAAAGAGTGAAAACATCCTTTCTATAAAGAGACAGTATTATGCTGAATATCTTGTAATATGTAATATGTAATATGGTCATCAGGGCCTGGAGATTTTCCATTGGGCAAGGAGCCTATAACCCTTTCTGTTTCCAAAGCTGTGAAGGCGGTGTTTAACTGATGGAGTTGTGCTTCAGAGAGGGTAGGAAGGTGCAGATTCAATAAGGAATTTTGTATGATCTGTGGGTTGCGGATGTTTGGGGTTCTTATATAGTGGCGCACAATTGTCGGTGAACTGATTGGCAATTTTTTGAGGGTTGACGATCTTGTGGTGAAGGGTAGGATGCATCAGATGAGCAATCCTAGTCTTGGACCCCACTGTTTTGATTCTAGTGGCCAGACATTTGCATGCTCTATTTGCATTTGCGTATGAATGTAGCATTAAACTACAAAGATGTGTATAATATTGGTGAGCTAGGAACTCTCTTATTTCCTCAATGAGCGTGTTAAGTTTGTTTGAAGTGTCGAATGTGGGTTTTTGTTTATTTTGGGACTCTAGTTTATGTATATCAGAGATAAGGGTGGTGAGTTTGAAATCATAACATTTTTGGCCCTAGTTCCCTGCTGGATCAGAATGCCTCTTATACTGTATACTGTATGCCTTATGGGCATTCCATTAGAGGTATGGGTCATCAATTGCAGCAACATTATTTTGAAAGAAGTCCCAGAGATGCTGAGAGATAATGGTAGAGCTGTTAAATTCCTGCAACAACCTAACATTACAGCATCAGATGTAAACAGAGGAGGAGACATCCTCTAACGTCATAGAAATTGCAGCATGGTCAGACCATGTAATATCATGTATACTGAAAGAAGACACTTTCTGTGGAAACCATTTATCTGTGACAAAGTCAATACGAGAGTACAGTATGTACAGTGTCTGAAGGAGAAAGGTGTTCTCTTGTTAGCATGCTGACACCTCTAGACATCGCATACTGCCTCTGTATGGAATAGCTGGCGAAGGAGAACAGTCTTTCACTGGGCAATTTGAATCTAAGTGGGGATCCACTGTGATATTAAAGTCCCCGCACATAAGAAGGTGACAATACTTGACATTATCATCCTAAAGATTTTATGTATAAAATTGAATTGATGGGAGTTGGGGTGATTTAAAGTGGAGTTCCACCCACATTTCTCACTCCTCGCCATGCAGCACTAATGTGCATCCTTAAAATTATTTTTTTTTTTCTGTTCACTGACCTGATTTATGCCTATATCTAATCTCACTTCCTCCATTAGGGGCAGCGACACCATACGTAATTTCCGGTTTTGCATTGGCTCCTGGGAAATCTTGGTGAGCTTGACATGGCAGTGCTCCCATAACATAGAACATTGGTGTCTATGGAAAATCTTGGTCAGTTTGACATGGCACAGATCCAGTAACATTTAACATTGGCATCTATGGAAAATATTGGTCAGCTTGACATGACACTGCTCCAGTGCCATGTCAAGCTGACCAAGATTTTCCATAGAAGCCAATGTTAAATGTTACTGGAGCCATGCCATGTCAAGCTGACCAAGATTTCACCGCACGGCACGTGTGCAGGATCAGCGAGTGCATACTGGGTAGCAAGCATGCACAGAATCCAGGAAGGAGTACACTGTGGCTTCAGATGCCCACACTGGAGAAGTCCGTGCTGTGCAGGAACTTCACAAAATAAGGAAATGATGCTGCACAAATATAAAACTGGGCATATTTTACAGTACACCTTTGTTACATTACAAAAGGCATGAGTATTCTAGGGTATTTTTATCTTAAAGGTCATATTTTGGCCAGGACTCCGTTTTAAGCATCATTATTGGCAGATCTCAGGAAACCTAATATGGTTAAGACTGAGTCACTCACAACTGTAACTGGACGAGATAGGAGAGAGGTTGACCTAACAAATCTAGGTGAGGCCTTCGGCGGTTGACCTCGCCAGTCATGGAAGTACAGGGGTAGGAAACATTCAGGTTGGAGAAGGCACATGTGAAGACAGCGGAAACCATTGGCTCCGATAGGATCAAGGTGGACATCTCTGAAGAAACTGTGTACCAAGCAAGGAGGAAGGGATATGAGACAAAACAAGGATTAGTGAAACCAACACAGATATAACAATATAAAGTGGTAGGTCCGGGTGCAGAGAATACTTCTGATATAAACAGGGGGAATAAAGGAATGTGAACATCACTTTCCCATGGGGGAATGTTGGGAGACTGTAATGAAGTAGCGAAGAGAATCAGAAGTCTCCTTTAGCATGCATTTTGGAGGAGTGCCTGTAAGACACCGTAACCCACGATTTATTTAGTGTGCCGCTCAGGCTCAATCACTATGGGGAGTAGTGTGGGTGATGCTGCAACCACTGCAGAAGTGCCAGCAAGGGATGGAGCTCGTCCCAGCTCCTGTAGTCACTGGAAGGAAGAGAGGAAAGATCCCTGTTGCCGCACATCCGGAGTCCTATAGTGGTATGAGAGAGACAACCTCAGCCTGGGCTCCTGCCTGTAAGACATTACTTGCCACTCCTATTGCACTGCCAATGGCTGCATGATTTGCAGAGAGATGGAAGATGTTTCAGGGATTATACCCCATTGGTGGAGATCATCCAAGCCTTCAACTGTTGACACAGTGGTAGTAAATCCATTGTGAGTAATGGAGAGTGTAGCTGGATATTTCCACTTGTGCGTGATGTTATGGTTCCTTAGAGCCTTAGTGATGGTGGCCAAATTCTGATGTCATTGGAGGGTATGCTTGGACAAGTCTGGGAGTAGTTGGAGTGTTGCATACTGATTTTGGAGATGTTTACCTCAACAGAATGTTACTCTTAGAATAGTTGCTCTTTCACATGATAGAAATGCATCCATTGCAGGACATCTCTGGGTACTTCTGCAGATAGGAAGGAGGACTTTGGCACTTTATGAACCCTATCTATTGTGAGTTCATGTGCTGATAATGAGGGTGCTAAGGAAGAGAAGACATCAGGAACACATGCTAAACAACACAATTACAAAAACACTTTCAGTGCTAAACCCAGGGGAAATCTTCCATCATATTTCTTTCTACAATGCCACTCATGGGTGCTGCCCTCCTCAGACCGGAAAGTTCTCTGGACACACTGCAAAAAACACACAGGAGGGCGCAACCACCTTGTGCTTTACCATAGATAATATTAATTGAATTCACATAGATAAATTGATACTCACACGTGAACACCATTTGCATTCAGGACATACCACTATTGCATTCTGGCTGGAGCGGATCAGTTTGGCTTGTTATCTTGTGTTCGCATGTGAGTATCCACTTGTCTATGTGGATTCAATAAACATTATCTATGGTAATGCATGAGGTGGTTGTGACCTCCTGTGTGATTTTTGCAGTATGCACAAATTGCTGGAAATGAGGGGCGGATACAGACTCTGGGATGCCTCTGATCTTTATATTGCTTCTTCTGGACCTGTCTTCTAGAGTGGTATTTTGTCTTTAAGCCAGACAATTTGCTCTATTTGAGCATTATAGGCATACACTAGAGTGTTAAAGGATGTTGAATAATCGCCTATAGTATTTTCAACATGGTCAATCCTCTCCCGCAAGTCCTGCACATCTGCCTGGTATCAATAGGAAAGCATCAATAAGATCCATTGCTGCTGGGGGATTGTCATCCTTAGAGGCTTGTGGCCCACTCACCTCCATATCTGAGTCCTGACATGGTTTTGACTCCAGCAGGCTCCTGGTGGATGGGTTGCATGACTCAGATGAGGTCCCACTATGTGTGAATGAGGGCATGCTCCCATTGTGCGGCAGATTAAAACTCTGCTGAGGAGTAGCTGTCTTGCCGAGTGGAGCAGGAGTCACCACCATTTTGTTGTAGCCTGCCTGGGATCAGGGGGAAGAACCCTGATAATTTGCAGGGCTGCAGTGGCTAATTGCAGCCTTTTGTCATGGCGCTAGTGCCCAGGATGCTGCAGAGGGTCTGGAGCTGCAGACAAGCAATGGAGACTCTGATGTTGGTGGATTCCCCTGGCAGCCAAGCACAGCTCCTGGTTCAGGCATCCATCTTTAAACACGGTCACCATGCCTCCCCCTTTTGAACATTTCTTAGCAAAGCGTTTTAAATGTTGTCCTTGCCCAGTCTGAAGTTACTGAAAGGGGTGTAATGCAAGTAACCTACACACACAGTCTACTGAGTGGATCGTAAACATATTGGGGTATGGAGACATTGGTGTGGAGTGGAGCAGTGTAAAGACACAAGCAGTTACCTAAGGTAATGGAAGTTTTAAAGCAGCCTGTCGGTAGCGTGTTCTTGTTATCGGTGAATGGTCTCTAGCAGCGTGGGAGATGTTGTCGGCATTTCTTCCCCCAGCGGTCTGTCTCCCAAAGCAACAGGAGCGGATTTGCACAGCAGAGGTTCCCCTCCTGTGCAGAGGTACGGAAGTTCAAGACCTATGATAAATGCTTATGGGCCCCTGCTCAGGCTATCAGAGTCCAATGAGTTGGATGCTGCTGACCAGTGAGGTTGCAAGGTCTGTCCAGATCCAAAGCACACTGCAGAAATAGGAAGAAATAGGAAGAGATAGCCCAGCTGCCATACACCACACTCAGGCCTGAGTGTGAATGCGGGGCCCATTCTGCTACTGGGGAATGGTAGTGGAAAACGCTGGACAGGTGGATGTGGTCAATGCTCAGATTGTCCCTCCTTAATGCAAGTAACAGTGAAGGTGTGCATTGTCTCCGGGACCCAAGAGTTAACTGGAGTTGCAGTACAGTTGCAGTGCAAGTGTACGTTCATCTCTCAGAGTAGAGGCCCGTCTTAAGGTCCAGTATTCCCCCACAACAGCCTAAGCCTTGTCCTAGGGCATTTATGAAAATGGCACAAGAGTAAGGGTACCCAATGTGCAGTAAAGTGACCTTGTTACAGGTGCCTAGCATAGACCAAAAGTACCCACCCTGGGGTAGGACTCTCATGTAACCCCTGCTTGGTACTCAATGAGGAGGGAGGATGTGATTATCACCTAACTGCCCTACCCCCTCTTACCTATATATTTATTTTAAAACTATTGCACACCATTGTTTATCCTCTAAACAAATGCTATTCTATGGCTTAGGGCTGAAATCCATTTACCAATACAAATCTCTATTCTGTCATAAACCTATTGAACGTTAGCTTGTAACTCATGACAGTCAAATGCACAAGGTTACTCAAATCCATCTTTCGTTGCTTTGTGTGATTCAATAACAATCACTATTTACTATTAATTTTATCTCACTGGCTTGAAAACATGGGATCTTTCATTTTAATGTAGAATATGAATCCATGAATTCATCTTTTCCTGTTGTATGTACAGCCCCATTGGTTCCATATAAGCCTGTAGGGAGTTCTATGATACTGAAGCTGTCTGTATGCCCATGAAATGGATTGCACTTGTGTTTGAGTACTGTATATTGACGATCTGGGACAAAATGAGTGTTACACACATAAGCTGTTTACCTGATAAATGTATCCCCCCCCCCCCAATGATTTCTTCAACCTGTTTTAAAAGAACATTGATTTTTTTTCAACCACAGGTTAAACACACTCTGTAGCATTATACAGTGGCAAAAAATGTACTGTACTGCTTAACAGATCTTTAGTTTCATTAATAAATTTTAATTCCCAGATTTCCAAGCATGAAGTTATCTTTCATTATAATTAGAAAGTTAAGCTATTATGCCATGGAGTTGGGATCGGTTATAGATAATGAGCAATTACTTATATAATGACATACAAATCAGCTATTTAAGAATGCAGTATTTTCTCTGTAAAGTACATAATAGGTTGTTACTATTCTGGGCAATTGTACTGAGATAAAATACTGAGAAAGAAAGGAAAGTCAAGGAAACTGGTATATTTGTCTCAGGAGAGAGAGCTGGCACTAGCGTTGCTCCCCTCTAGGAAAAGCTATTCACAGTTGTTCTAAAAAAGATTTTGTTGCTATGGGTACCAATGTAACCCAGAGAATTGAAAAGAAATGAAAAGTGTTTATAGAGCAAGACTCAGATTTGTTCATAGCCATTTCACTTTACCTAAATTTGAAATTAACCTATTGACTTTTAATTTTTTTTACACATTTTTTTTCTTGTACAAATCATGCCATATAGAACATAAAACTGCAGTACATTTCTGTTGTCAAAAAACATCCACAGAATATCTTACCATAAAACCACAGGTTTTAAAAAATACAGGTCAGATCTCCTTGGTGTGCTTTTAATATGAAGTGCATGAGTTCCCTAGCATGCCAATTACTGCTCATTTTAATTGTAGGATAAATACAGGGCCAATGTCCATGAGTTCAATTCACAGAAGCAATTAATAGGTCAGCGAGGGCTGGAAATTTTCCAGAATTGAGGTTTGGAAGTTAATATACTCTAGGCTGAATTTCTAATTAATCACACTAGATTTCTGCCTTTGTGTTCCTGCCAGTTATTGGATCTTACCTTACTATCCATTTTATGTGCTATTATGTTTCCAAGTACCGTTGCACTGGTGAATCTAGCTGGAATTGTGACCAGTATCATACACGCAATGAGCATCATCCAGTGTAACAGACCTGGACATATCCTTGCCAAATTGAGATACCGTATATACTCGAGTATAAGCCGAGGCACCTAATTTTACCACTAAAAAAAATGGGAAAAGTATTGACTCTAGTATAAGCCTAGGGTGGGAAATGCAGCAGCTACTGGCAAATTTAAAAATAAAAATAGATACCAATTGCACAGGTATTGTAGCCATTACGCAGGTATTGTAGCCAGAACACAGGTATTGTAGCCATTACACATGTATTGTAGCCAGAACACAGTTATTCTAGCCAGAACACAGGTATTGTAGCCATTGCACAGGTATTGTAGCCAGAACAAAGGTGTTGTAGCCAGAACACAGGTATTGTAGCCAGAACACAGGTATTGTAGCCAGAACACAGGTATTGTAGCCAGAACACAGGTATTGAAGCCATTGCACAGGTATTGTAACCATTACACAGGGACTGAGCCATTACACAGAGAATCAGCCATCACACAGGGACTGAGCCATTACACAGAGAATCAGCCATTACACAGAGTATCAGCCATTACACAGGGACTGAGCCATTACACAGGTAATCAGCCATTACACAGAGAATCAGCCATTACACAGGGACTGAGCCATTACACAGAGAATCAGCCATTACACAGGGACTGAGCCATTTCACAGAGAATCAGCCATTACACAGGGGCTGAGACATTACACAGAGAATCAGCCATTACACAGGCACTGAGCCATTACACAGAGAATCAGCCATTACACAGGGACTGAGCCATTACACAGAGAATCAGCCATTACACAGGGACTGAGCCATTACACAGAGAATCAGCCATTACACAGACACATTACCGACTAAGAG
>BLSH010430184.1:207140-222407 GCA_018402905.1 Glandirana rugosa
CGACTTTCAGACGTCAATTTCGTGTAGAACAAGTAAATTAAAGTTTAGGTAATACCACCACATATCTCGGTTTTTCTAATCTTAACACAGCTACAGGGTTATAAATACCTGGACTGACATATAGATATCGGTTTGGTAAAAAAAATCAAAACCATCTTGTAACTCCCCGATTTTTAACTTCACGTCCAGTTGGCACAACAGGAAGAGAGAGAAAATCTTTCCAAAGGAAACATTTTTAATTTTCTCTCACTTTCGGCTTTGGGTGAAAGTGGTCACCAGGACAGACGAAGAGTTCTAACCCCTCAATGTTCTACCAAAACTAAAAAAAATGGTTTGGCTATAGATATACAGTCAGGTCCATAAATATTGGGACATCGACACAATTCTAATCTTTTTGGCTCTATACACCACCATAATGGATTTGAAATTAAATGAACAAGATGTGCTTTAACTGCAGACTTTCAGCTTTAATTTGAGGGTATTTACATCCAAATAAGGTGAACGGTGTAGGAATTACAACAGTTTATATATGTGCCTCCCACTTTTAGACCATTAAGGGACCATTTAGACATTAAGGGACCAAAAGTAATGGGACAATTGGCTGCTCAGCTGTTCCATGGCCAGGTGTGTGTTATTCCCTCATTATCACATTTACAAGGAGCAGATAAAAGGTCCAGAGTTAATTTCAAGTGTGCTATTTGCATTTGGAATCTGTTGCTGTCAGCTCTCAATATGAGATCCAAAGAGCTGTGACTATTAGAGTTGAGCGAACCCGGACTGTAAAGTTCGGATTCGTACCGGACTTTGGGGTGTCCGTGTCCTGAACCCGGACATTTGAGAAAAAGTCCGGGTTCGGTATTCGGGTACTTTTCACGCCTTTTCAATAGCTGCAGGGCAGCCAATCGACAAGCGTTTCACTCGTTTGCCCTTAGAAGCCATCACAGCCATGCCTACTAATGACATGGCTGTGATTGGCCAGTGCATCATGTGACCCAGACTATTTTTGGCGCCTATTGAGTAGCTACAGGGCAGCCAATCAACAAGCGTTTCACTCGTTTGCCCTTAGAAGCCATCACAGCCATGCCTACTAATGGCATGGCTGTGATTGGCTAGTGCATCATGTGACCCAGCCTCTATATGAGCTGGAGTCACGTAGTGCCGCGTGTCACATCGTCCTGTACTGGAGTAGGGAGAGAATGCTGCCGCCGCTGTGAGGGATAGATTAGCGTTCTAATATCATCTCATCCTGCATTAGAGACAGGTTCCTGGCGGTGCTGTGAGGAGAAAGATTAGCGTTCTAAAACCATCTGATACTGGAGTAGGTACAGTTTCCTGGTGCTGTGAGGGACAGATTAGTGTTCTAAAATCATCTCATACTGCTATAAGGAGAGGTTCCTGCTGTTGGTGTGAGGGACAGATTAGTGTTCTAAAATGATCTCATACTGCTATAGGGAGAGGTTCCTTCCTTTTGCTGGTGTGAGGGATAGATTAGCGTTCTAAAATCATCTCATACTGCTATAGGGAGAGGTTCCTGCTGCTGGTCTGAGGGACAGATTAATGTTCTAAAATCATCTCATACTGGTGTAGGAAGAGGTTCCTGCTGCTGGTGTGAGCGGTGCATTTCTTACACAAAAATAAAAAGTGCGTCTACGTTGCTGTTTTCATAAAAAAAAAAAAAATAATAATAATTTATTATTCTTTTTTTTTAGTATTAATAAATAGTGCTACATAGTACATTTGCACCTTGCTGTGCATTTCTTGCGCAAACATAAAAAGTGTGTCTACATTGCTGGTTTAAAAAAATATATATATATTAAATACTACATTTGCGGCCAGCGGTGCATTTCTTGCACAAAAATAAAAAGTGCATCTACATTGCTGGTTTAAAAAAAAACGAATAATAATTTATTCTTCTTTTTTTTATTATTAATAAACAGTGCTAGATAGTACATTTGCGTCCAGAATGAGGAGAGCGTCAAATAAGGGACGTGGTCGTGGTCATGGTTCTGCTGGTGCTGCTGGTGTTGGTGGTGTTGGTGAAGTTCCTGTTGCAAGGAGAGAATGTGGTCGATCTGTGCCAGCTACACGCACAAGTGAAACACCTTCCTCAGGTGCGAGTATCCGACAGAACCTTCACCGTTATATGGTAGGCCTGAATACCGCTCAACGAATGGTGAGGCCAGAACACGTACAGGCGATAGTAGATTGGGTGGCTGACAATGCCTCCAGTTCCTTCACATTGTCTCCCACCCTTCCCTTGATGAAAGCTCAGAGTTGGCACCTGAACCCCATGGCCATCTGTCCTTCACCTCAGCCCCTTGTAAATCAGCCAAGCAGTCTGAGCCCCAAGTCATGCAGCAGTCTCTTATGCTTTTTGATGACTCTGCTGGTGTGCATTCCGTGGGCCATCCACATAGCCCTGCCCCAGAAGTGGAAGACATTGAGTGCACCGATGCCCAACCACTTCTGTTGCAGGATGAGGACATGGAAAAACCACCGCAGCGCATCTCTGATGATGACGAAACGCAGGTGCCAACTGCTGCAGCTTTCCACAGTGTGCAGACTGACAAGGAATGCAGTGGTGAAGGGTGGGTGGAAGATGATGTGGAGGATGATGAGGTCCTAGACCCCACATGAAATGAAGGTCATGCGAGTGATGTGAGCAGTTTGGAGGAAGAGGTGGTGGTCGCACAGAGGCACCAGCACAGCAAAAGAGGAAGCAGGTTGCAAAAGCGGAGCGATCGTCCCCTAGACAGTACGCCTGCTACTATCCACCGCACCCAGGGACCTAGCACACCAAAGGCAGCTCAAAGGCATTCCCCGGCGTGGCAGTTCTTCAGACAATGTGCTGACGACAAGACACGAGTGGTTTGCACACTGTGCAATGAGAGCCTGAAGTGAGGCATAAATGTTCTAAACCTGAGCACAACCTGCATGACCAGGCATCTAAATGCAAAGCACGAGCTGCAGTGGAATAAGTACCTCAAAATCCAAGAAAGGTCTCGGCCTCCTCCTGCTTCCTCTTCTGCTGCTGCCTCGGCCTCTTCCTCCACCTCTACAGTGCCAGTGTCACCTGCCACCCAGCAAACAGACGATGTGACAGCAACGCCACCATGTCCGCCACCGTTCCCAAGCATTTCCACACGGTCCCATGGAAGCTTACAGCTCTGCATCTCCCAAACACTGGAGAGAAAGAGGAAGCACCCCCCTACCCACCCACGATCCCTGGCCCTGAATGCCAGCATTTCAAAATTCCTGGCCTTTGAAATGCTGTCATTCCATGTGGTGGACACGGACAGTTTTAAAAACCTGATGACGCTGTCCCACAGTACATGATTCCCAGCCGCCACTACTTTTCCAGGCGAGCCATCCCTTCCCTGCACAAACAAGTCGGGGACAAGATCAAGTGTGCACTGCGCAACGCCATCTGTGGCAAGGTCCACATAACCACTGATACGTGGACCAGTAAGCACAGGCAGGGACGCTATATCTCGCTAACTGCACACTGGGCAAATATAGTGGTGAGTGGGCCTGAGATGACTAGCCGTTTGGCGCATGTCCTTCCGCCACGAGGATTGCAGGGCATTTCTCTTTGCCTCTTACTCCGCTTCCTCCTCCTCTACCACCTCCTCATCCGGTCAGCGTAACACCTTCACCACCAACTTCAGCACATCCAGGGGGAAACTACAGCAGGCTGTTTTAAAACTGATATATAAAACCAAAGATAAATAATGAAAAGGCGCCCCTTACTCAATCTCTGCTCAGCGCTAAAGTTTACACCTTCCTCCCTTGATAAACAGCTGCTGCTAAAAAAGTACAAATAACAAAACACAAATGCAGAATAACATAACATCTGTAGCAGCGCTATAAAAAAGTCCCCACAGTTCAATTCACAGTGTGATCCTCAGAAATGTAGGTCTGTATAATGAAAGTGCACCTTCCACCATCACACGAACACCACGTGGAGAACTTGTAATCCCCCTTTGGGGTACACACTTACCAGATGTAGGTAAGTGGTAGACTTTAATTGGTTAAAAGCATCTGTCTATGTCTTGGATAATGAATAGGGCAACCTGCTTCCTTCACATATCCTCAAAGGTCTGTTCCTCCATAGATATCTCTGACCGCACTTCCTCATTCATGGGAATGTAAATAAGGTAAGCAAGGCGTACATAGCGTAAAACCGTTTTGATTTTATTATGCCCCACAGGCTAAACCCTTTGAAAATGTACTCACAATCTTATTATATAAAAACAAGCACAATCACCGCTTTCCAGGAGTCAGCATCCACGAATGATTACGGATCCAGCCCGATCAGCCATACACTTCCTCCTCCTTGGTAAGCAGGTAACCTCCAAGTGTCAATACGTCGCTAGGCCCTGCTCTGACGCGTTTCGTCACTTCCGACTTCAACAGAGGGCGTGGCCTAGCGGCTCGACATATCCAACTTATACACACAAGGATTCAACAGGTACCGGCCATATGTCAAATAAGTTTGCCCGTCTCCAGGCAACTAGAACGGCCCCTCGACCTACACAGGAAGCTAATCTCATCCAGCATCCCTGTAGGGAGGCTGCACGATGGCTCTGCTGTGCAATTCCGGATATTACCCAGTAAAATACATTTTGCACTCCAAGTCATCTGAGAAAACAACTCTGTCTCGAAACCAATGTCTCTGGTCAACCAATCAATATAACTGACACTCCAGCAAGATATACAGATGAGCGCAGTGGGTATTTTCAGACACCCCGAGGAAAAGGGAAAAAGAGAGACCCTAAAGGGAGCTCTATGAGAGGAACAGGAAGGGGTGGAACTCTAGATGGAAATCCCTATAGCCCGAGGGTAAGGGACTCACCATATCGAACTGCCACCTCTAACCGTTATGGAGTATTAGAGAATTATCATGAATCCCATTATCCGATACCCCAACAATACCAGAACCATTTTTTAGGGAGGACTCCGGGTTGGCCACTGAGAGGGAGAGGCTGCCCTTACAGACGAGGGAGACCACCTGCGGGACATCACAGGAACTACCCACCAACATGGGAAAGGGGGGATTACCCACCTATACAGAGGGATCTGGTCCCTGCAGAGCAAAGGAGAGACAGATCCCAACCCATGGAAAAAAGGGAGGGAGAGGCTGTAGGGTGGGCCATAGGACCCAAAAAAAGAAAATTAAACAATCACTAGGAGGAGTGTACACTCTGACAGACATACAATTGACACCCAGTGAGAGTAATATCTTAAATTTGGGATTAAAGTGTGGGCTAAAAAAACCTATAAACAAATTTGATGTCTTTATGGATGTCCACAAATACATAAGGACTTTGAACATTAAGAGGTTCTTTTTAAATAAAGTATCCCATCCCACGACAATGGGGAATGTGGAGACAGGTGCAATAAATAGTGGTCTAAAGAACAAATCACTATTCAATCCACCCCTTAATGGTGCGCATCATTTGGATGTGTTTAAGGGTTTGGTGTTGAGAGATTTAGAACAAATTGTTCCTAGGAAACAGGTCAACCCTTATCATATTGAGAAGGGTATTAGAGATCTTGAAGAGCATAGAGAGGTGGTTATACGTCCCGCTGATAAAGGGGGCGGGGCAGTCATCTTAAATAAGACCTTCTATGTAGCACAACTGACTGAGATGTTGGGAGATACTAACACCTATCATCAGCTGGATGGGGATCCTACAATGCAGTATAGAAGGGACTTAGAACGTCTAGTAGAAAGTGGTGCTCGGGCAGGTGTGTTAACTACAAAGGAAAAAAGGTATTTGGTACCTACCAATACCCGTATTCCTACGATTTACACCCTGCCCAAAATACATAAAGACCCCCAAAACCCTCCGGCCCACCCTATAGTTAATGGGATTGGGTCGGTGTCATCAAGATTGGGGGAATATTTGGATCATTTTTTGCAGAGTAGTGTAGTGATGACAAAGGCCTACCTGAGGGACACTAAGAACTTCCTGCAACTTTTAGAAAAGGTATCAGTTGAGGGAGATTCGGATGTGTTCTTGGTTACGGCTGACGTGTCCTCCCTATACACGATTATACAGCACGATGATGCTCTGCTAGCCCTAAACTGGGCATTCAGTCAGAGGGAGGACCTCCCACAAAATCAGAAGATTTTCCTTAGGAATTGTTTAGAATTCTGTCTTACCCATAACTTCTTCTGGTTTAATGGGCAATTCTTTAACCAGAGGAGGGGCGTTGCTATGGGGGCAAAGTTTGCCCCCAGCATCGCTAACCTCTTCATGAGGGAGTGGGAGGACAGATATATTTTCGCTAATAGAAGAGATGAGCTCATATTTTATGGGCGATATATAGAGGACCTATTTTTTATATGGAAGGGTACTGAACTGTCCCTCATTGAATTCTTTGAATTTTTGAACAATAACCCCAACAACATTAAATTAACGAGTCAGTGGAGCCAAAGTGAGATACACTTCTTAGACGTTACTGTCAGTAAGAGGAATGACTATCTGGCAACGAGGGCATATTTTAAGCCCACCGACAGAAACAGCTTTCTACCCTGGTTCAGTGGGCACCACCCCCTCTGGCTCAAAAATATTCCAAAAGGCCAGATAATGCGTGTCAGGAGAAACTGTTCAGATATTGAAACCTTTAAAGAACAATCAGTGATCCTTAAGAAAAGATTTGAAGAAAAGGGGTATAAAGGAGAACATCTGGAAATGGTGATTAGTGAGGTATCCTTAATGTCTAGGGACTCACTATTGGCTGATCAACCTCACTCTTTAACGCCAGGCACACATGAATTTGGGTTTGTGACGGGGTATCATGAGCAATACAAACAAGTGGAAAAAATATTTAAAGACCACTGGCATGTCTTACGTATGGATAGACTTTTGGGACCAGCATTGCCCCCATGTCCCAGGTTCATCTATCGTAAAGGACAGAGTATTGGAGATAAGGTTGTTCGTAAGGTATTAGATCCACCAAAAAAGCCCTTGACCTTTTGGGACTAAAAGGGCTTTTTTGCCTGCCGTAAATGTAGAGCATGCAGGGAAGTCACTACCACCCTGAGGGGTATTAATACCTTTACCTCTCATGCTAATGGGAAGGAGTTTAAAATTTCAGAATTCATTACTTGCAATATGACGCATGTCGTCTATGCTTTGAGATGCCCTTCTGGGTTTCTTTATATAGGGAGGACTAAGCGACCTATGAGGGTCCGAATAGCGGAGCACATAGTTAATATTAAACTAGGTTTTAAAGACCACAATGTGTCTCTACACTTTAAACTTGTTCATAATCAGGATCCTTCGGTTCTCATGTTTTGGGGGGTTGATCATCTGACCTCACCTTGGAGGGGAACAAATCTGGTGCGCGACCTGTCCAAGCGTGAGACCCGTTGGATCTATCTAACTGATTCTTTGGTGCCTAAAGGTTTAAATGTTGACTTAGATGTTAACTGTTTTATTAGTGATTATTAATTTTATCCCTTTTTGATATTAGACCTTTTTTCATACATTTTTATTTCTGTCATCTGGTTATATAAATTAATTGATGGATGGTAACGTTCATTGTTATATATTGATGTCCTATTTTTCATGTCTATTTAATGCATGCTGTGCTCTTGATTGCCACTTTCCAGACAGAGTTGTTTTTTCAGATGACTTGGAGTGCAAAATTTATTTTACCAGGTAATATCCGGAATTGCACAGCAGAGCCATCGTGCGGCCTCCCTACAGGGATGCTGGATGAGATTAGCTTCAAAATGGAACTGAATAGGTATAGCAAATTACTTCATATTACTTCACCTGTGTGGGTAGAGGGGCCGTTCTAGTTGCCTGGAGACGGGCAAACTTATTTGACATATGGGCGATACCTGTTGAATCCTTGTGTGTATAAGTTGGATACGTCGCGCCGCTAGGCCACGCCCTCTGTTGAAGTCAGAAGTGACGAAACGCGTCAGAGCGGGACCTAGCGACGTATTGACACTTGGAGGTTACCTGCTTACCGAGGAGGAGGAGGTGTATGGCTGATCGGGCTGGATCCGTAATAATTCGTGGACGCTGACTCCTGGTAAGCGGTGACATATATGATTTTGCTTGTTTTATATAGTAAGATTGTGAGTACATTTTCAAAGGGTTTAGCCTGTGGGGCATAATAAAATCAATACGGTTTTACGCTATGTACGCCTTGCTTTCCTTATTTACATTCCCATGAATGAGGAGGTGCGGTCAGAGATATCTATGGAGGAGCAGACCTTTGAGGATATATGAAGGAAGCAGGTTGCCCTATTCATTATCCAAGACATAGACAGATGCTTTTAACCCATTAAAGTCTACCACTTACCTACATCTGGTAAGTGTGTACCCCAAAGGGGGATAACAAGTTCTCCACGTGGTGTTCTTGTGATGGTGGAAGGTGCACTTTCATTATACAGACCTACATTTCTGAGGATCACACTATGAATTGAACTGTGGGGACTTTTTTATAGCGCTGCTACAGATGTTATGTAATTCTGCATTTGTGTTTTGTTATTTAAAACTGATATGTTTGGGGGATAAACCCCACACTGCGCAGCAACTGTGGACGGGCATTGAACAACAGACCGATGAGTGGTTGTTGCCACTGAGCCTCAAGCCCGGCCTGGTGGTGTGCGCTAATGGGTGAAATCTCATAGCAGCTCTGGGCCTAGCCGGTTTGACACACATCCCTTGCCTGGCCCATGTGCCGAATTTGGTGGTGCAGAAATTTCTAAAAAACGACCCTAATATGTCAGAGCTGCTGCAGAAAGTGCAGGCCGTCTGTGCACGCTTTCAGCGTTCTCACCCTGCTGCTGCTCACCTGTCTGTGCTGCAGCGGAACTTCAGCCTTCCCGCTCACCGCCTCCTATGTGACATGCCCACAAGGTGGAACACCACCTTGCACATGCTGGAGAGACTGTGCGAGCAGCAGCAGGCAATAGTGGAGTTTCAGCTGCAGCACGCACGGGTCAGTCGCTCTGCGGAACAGCACCACTTCACCAATGAGTGGGCCTCCATGCGAGACCTGTGTACCATATTGTGGTGTTTCGAGTACTCCACCAGTGCCGATGACGCTGTTCTCAGCGTTACTATCCCACTTCTATGTCTCCTTGAAAAAACACTTCGGGCGATGATGGAAAAGGCACAGGAGGAAGAGGAGGAGGAAGAGGGGTCATTTCCACGGTTATCAGGCCAGTCATTCATAAGTGGCTTGGAGGGTGGGTTTCCTGCACCAGCATAGGCCAGGTAAAACATTTTCAAGCCAAGGCACAGTTCTGGAGGATGAGGAGGACAAGGAAGATCATGAGGAGGAGGAGCCGTGTTTACAGCAGGGTGGCACCCAACGCAGCTCGTGGGCATCACTTGAGCGTGGCTGAGGGGATACGGAGAACACAGATGATACACCTCCCACAGAGGACAGCTTGTCTTTGCCTCTGGGCAGCCTGGCACACATGAGCGACTACATGCTACAGTGCCTGCTCAACGACAGCCGAGTTGCCCACATTTTAACTTGTGCTGATTACTGGGTGGCCACCCTGCTGGATCCCCTTTACAAGGACAACTTGCCGTCCTTAATTCCCTCACTGGAGCATGAACGGAGGATGCCCGACTACCAGCGCACGCTGGTAGACGTGCTGCTGAGGGCATTCCCAAATGACACCGGGGGCTCAGTGGAAGCACAAGGTGAAGGCAGAAGAGGAGGAAGAGGTTGCCAACACAGCTGTGGCACCGCCAGCACCTCAGAGGGCAGGGTTAGCATGGCCGAAATGTGGAAAGCTTTGTCAGCAGCCCTCCAAAACAAACAGCACCACCAGCTGATAAGCAACGTCTTAGCAGGAGGCAGCTTTTCAGCAACATGGTGGAACAGTATGTGTGCATACGCCTACACGTACTGACTGATGGGTCTGCCCCATTCAACTTCTGGGTCTCCAAATTGGCCACATGGCCTGAGCTTGCCCTTTATGCCTTGAAGGTGCTGGCCTGCCCTGCAGCCAGTGTATTGCCTGAATGTGTGTTTAGCATGGCAGGGGGCGTTATCACAGACAAGCGCAGCCGCCTGTTCACAGCCAACGTGGTCAAGCTAACGTTTAATAAAATGAACCAGGCATGGATCCCACAAGACTTGTCTGTACCTTGTGCAGAATAGACATTTAGACCGACCTCCCACAGCCATTGGTATACTTTTTTTTTGAATATTTCTCAATATTTTGGGGGCTACCCCAATTAGAAAAAAACAAACAAACAAAAAACAGTGTTGGCTACCTACTCCTCCTCCACCGCCACTTCCACCTACACCGCTACGGTAACCGCCTCCTCAACCTCTAGGCTCCTACTCCACATCCACCTCCTCCTGCAAGTTTTATTTTTTTTTATGTGATTTTAACCACTTCAGCCCCGGAAGAATTTCCCACTTTAGGACCAGAGCACTTTTTGCGATTCGGCGCTGCGTCGCTTTAACTGACAATTGCGCGGTCGTGCAACGTTGTACCCAAACAAAATTTGCGTCCTTTTTTTCCCACAAATAGAGCTTTCTTTTGGTGGTATTTGATCGCCTCTGCGTCATTTCTGATCGCCGCTATAAACAAAAGAAAAGCGACCATTTTGCAAAAAAACCCAAATTTCTTACTTTTGCTAAAATTCAAATCCAAAAAAAAAATATAAAAAAACATTTTTTTTCACCGTTTTTGGCCGATTTATATAATTCCTCATATTTGCGATAAAAAAAATTGCAATTGGCGTTTATTGATTGGTTTGTGCAAAAGTGGCCGCGTTTACGGATGGTGAGAATTCATTTCTGGGGTTTTCATTTTTTTTTATTTTTTACTAGTAATGGCGGCGATCTGCGATTTTTAGCGGTACTGCGATATTGGGGGGGACATGTCGGAACATTTTGACACTTTTTTGGGACCAATGACATTTATTCAGCGATCAGAAATTTAAATGTCCACTGATTACTGTATAAATGTCATTGGCAGTGAAGGGGTTAACCTGCAGGGGGAGAGCTAGGGGTTAATAGTGTTCCCTGGGTGTGTTCTTACTGTGGGGGGGTTGGGCTAACATGGGCATGAGAGATCTAACTGATCCCAGTGACAGGGATCAGTAGATCTCTCATGCCCCACTGACAGGGCGGGGAACCGCCGTGTTTACATCGGCGGTTCCCCGTTCTTTCCCTGTAGCCGCTCATCGCGGCTCGCCGGCGGACATCGGGTCCGCCCGAGCCGCGGGCACACTCCCTGGCACCCCCTGGTGGCCAAATGCGAATCGCCGCTTATTTACGGCGATTCGCGCAGGGCTCCCCCACTGCCGCCGTGAAAAGACGGCGCGTGGTGGGGAAGCGGTTAAGTTATTTCCCTATCCACATTTGTTTGCACGGCACTTGTCCTACTCTTACCCCTATTTTGCTTACTTTTGCAGCCCTCTAGCCCTTTTCAGGACTTTTTTAGAGCAATTTTTGTGCCCAAAAGTTCAGGTCACCATTAACTTCAATTGGGTTCGGGGTCCGGGGTTAAGTTCGGTGCCGAACTCAAACTTTTTCGTGAAGTTCGGATGAACCCAAACATCCAGGTGTCTGCTCAACTCTAGTCACTATCAGTGAAGTAAGCCATCATTAGGCTGAAAAAACAAAACAAACCCATCAGGGAGATAGCAAAAACATTAAGTGTGGCCAAATCAACTGTTTGGAACATCCTTAAAAAGAAAGAACGCACAGCAACACCAAAAGACCCGGAAGACCACGGAAAACAACTGAGGTGGATGACCGAAGAATTCTTTCCCTGGTGAGGAAAACACCCTTCACAACAGTTGGCCAGATCAAGAACACTCTCCAGGAGGTAGGTGTATGTGTGTCAAAGTGAACAATCAAGAGGAGACTTCACCAGAGTGAATACAGAGGGTTTCAGCACAAGATGTAAACCATTGGTGAGCCTCAAAAACAGGAAGGTCAAATTAGAGTTTGCCAAACAACATCTAAAAAAGCCTTCACAGTTCTGGAACAACATCCTATGGACAGATGAGACCAAGATCAACTTGTACCAGAGTGATGGGAAGAGAAGAGTATGGAGAAGGAAAGGAACTGCTCATAATCCAAAGCATACCACTTCATCAGTGAAGCATGGTGGTGGTAGTGTAATGGCGTGGGCATGTATGGCTGCCAATGGAACTGGTTCTCTTGTATTTATTGATGATGTGACAGCTGACAAAAGCAGCAGGATAATTCTGACGTGTTTCGGGCAATATTATCTGCTCATATTCAGCCAAATGCTTCAGAACTCATTGGACGCGCTTCACAGTGCAGATGGACAATGACCCAAAGCATACTGCAAAAGCAACCAGAGTTTTTTAAGGGAAAGAAGTGGAATATTATGCAATGGCCAAGTCAATCACCTGACCTGAATCCGATTGAGCATGCATTTCACTTGCTGAAGACACAACTGAAGGGAAAATGCCCCAAGAACAAGCAGGAACTGAAGACAGTTGCAGTAGAGGCCTGGCAGAGCATCACCAGGGATGAAACCCAACGCCTGGTGATGTCTATGCATTCCAGACTACAGGCTGTAATTGACTGCAAAGGAATTGCAACCAAGTATTAAAAAGTGAAAGTTTGATTTATGATTGTTAATCTGTCCCATTACATTTGGTCCCTTAAAAAGTGTGAGGCACATATACAAACTGTTGTAATTCCTACACCGTTTACCTGATTTGGATGTAAATACCCTCAAATTAAAGCTGAAAGTCTGCATTTAAAGCACATCTTGTTCATTTCATTTCAAGCCCATTGTGGTGGTGTATAGAGCCAAAAAGATTAGAATTGTGTCGATGTCCCAATATTTATGGACCTGACTGTACTTTACAAAACATCCTAGCTGTATACAGTGGGGTTGATTTACTAAAGGCAAATAGACTGTGCACTTTGCAAATGCAGTTGCAGGGGAAGCTGCCACATCCCTGATATTACAATCAAACAAAAAAACATTACTCCCGTGGGACTTGGTGCAGCTATACCAAACAAATTTCTATGTATGACATAAACATATTTTATTTGTACATAAAAATTTAAAACATGCTATTTAAAACACACAAATGTTCTGGTACATCTATATGGATATTCTTTTTTGTCATGGTGTTTTTATACGTAGATGTTTTTGCTTGGGTTTTGTCATATGCTTTGTGTTTTGTGTTTTTTTTTTCTGGTTTTCTGGGTTGGTTGTGACGTTTTGAAAGTGTATTTTTCTTTTGGTGTTTCATTTGGTGCCTATGTATGGTTGAGATGTTGATTGGTGTTGACCCAGGGTGCTGGCTTGATCTCCTGGCCTATGTCCCCATGTTTGAGGCAGTTGGCAAGCGTGTCCAGTAACTTTGATGCTGGATGTGTGACCCCAGATCTGCACTTCTGCCTGCAACTCCTCTAGGGGTGCATATGGCAGCTTTCCTGGGCATCTTGACATCATTTATGGAATCAGATGTCACCAATTCTTCTGGTCTGGTTGCATGGGGAGGGATCGGGAGGGACCGCAAAGGAACCCCCCCCCCCCCTGTTATCCATCAGTGGATTCATCTCACCTTGTCTGCAGTGGGATAATGCAACCATTAAGGCACTGATGGGTGGTCCTTGGGAGGCAGAATATGTCAAATGAAAAGAGGAAGCACATTTCCTGACCTGTGACTTGATAATGGCGTTGCACTAATTTATGGGACAGCCTATTTTAAACTAGCTTTTTTCTGGTAAGATGCCAATATCAGTTGTTATTTCTTTTCCTTTTTTCCTTCTTTGCTATCTCTCTTGGAGGGATTTACCTATATGGTATTTTTACAGACATTTCTATTTGAATTTGTAGTGGCATATGACATTTGGGGAGATATCTTTCCATTTGCGGAACCTTGGACACCTATTGAATCATAGGGTACTAATTTTTATATCTGCTGATCTTTGTGGATGTGTAGTTTTCTCATTTCTGGTTACATATATACCAATTACTGCCATTTTTGGGATTAATATTATTTGGAGATAACATTTGGCATTATTTGTTCTCTTTTGGATATGATTTGGTTTGCTTTGCTATATCATGTGTGTTTGCTTATTCTTTATATTTTTATCATCATAGATGGATTGACATTATTACAAGGATCTACTGTATATGACAATACATTCAGGGTCCTGAATATGTGGAACATATGTGCAACACGTAGACTACTCATGACTGTGATCATGGCGGGACGATTTTTATTTGTCTCATAGATATAATTGTTTGATCTAATGTTTTTTAATGCCCATATACAGTGGATTTTCTAATATGAATTGTAATAAAAAAGTTTTGACTTTAAGTATATATGGATTACGATGTTTATCTAATGATTTTTACTAAAATAGCTGTTTGTAAGCTACACTGAAACGGTGTCATAAAATTCCACCATTGTTGTGCCTCTGTACCCTCCTTCTGGCTTGCCATTTACAAAGCACAGACGCAGCATTATCACCTTGCTGTACTTTGTAAATGGTACAGCAGAGGGAGGAGGCAGAGGCACAACACCAGCACTCTATCATAGACCCTGTACAAATGCAATGGGGAGGTGGAGGTACAGCTCCTGTTGTACTTCCTGGTACTAGTTCAGGGGCATTAGAAACAGCTACTATAGTAAAATAAAAATAAAAGAAAATTAGCTTTTGGGTTAAACGATATAACAAAGATATAGTTATGCCAAAGAGTAAAAGGTTTTACAAAATGTAAATAACATTGTGCCTGGAGCTGGGTTTTAATATATTGTCAATTGATAGTTATACAAATCAGTGTACATGGGACAGAGGAAATCAAAGACATATTTTTTTTTCTATTTAAAAAAAAAAAAACCAGAACAAATGCTAGTCAGGAAGATGAGCTAAAATAAAAAAAATAAGGAATAAAAGAGACTACATAAATAAAGCGGTACAGATAAATCACCTCTACATAATAAGGAATAAAAAAAATAAAATCGAGTAGAAGGACTGATCGTAAACAAGACCAAAAAAAAAAAAATTTATCTTTTTTTTTATACAGAAACTAAAGGAGACAGGGTACATGTGACTAAACATATTGATAGTTAACTGTTATATAATTTTGGGTCGAGGTCCGTGTTACAATAAATGTAAAACATTTTGGAAAATGAGAAACCGTATTGATATAGAAACAATATAGCAAATTGGGTTTTCGATTAAAAGAAAATAAAAATAAAATGATATCATCGACAAAGATTACGGGGACTTGATCATGGTCCTTCATGTTGTCCTCGA
>BLSH010430184.1:226230-249358 GCA_018402905.1 Glandirana rugosa
CAAGTGTGATCTTACGGTACGCAAAGGGCGTGGTTTGAGTTTTGCGGGATGGAAACGTTAGACGGTTACATTACAATTGTCGTGGGGTTTACGTCACGTAAACGTCCGTGGTTTAGCGTACCATGGCGTCATGGTACACTAAACCACGTCGTGTATAAATTCATCACGTACGTTATGAAAAAGACTTAAGGTCACGTTTACTTACCCGACGTTTTAGCGTGGCGTACCTGTGCGAGTCCTTAGTGTGTCTTGGCGTAAGTGGACACACTAAGTCCACACTTGACCAGGACTTAAAATACATACATTCGTTGACTATATTTAAACTGGGATTTGGTAATAGAGTTTGGTAATATAACCACTATTTTCTTTGGTTAACCGATTGACAAGTACAATAGGTCGTATATAACGGTAATACAATTTCGTCACCAAGAGTTGAGGCCAGGAGTCCTGGGTGGTTGTCCGGTCTAAAATTCATAATGGAACCCCTCTACACCTGATCTTATGACGTTAGTGACTCGTCGTTTACAATAGTGGACACTACATAAATAGGACGTTTGGACCGGACAATCACCTAGGACTCCTGTCCTCAACTCTTGGTGACACAATTTCATTTTTTCGTACGAGTAAAATGGAGATTTGATATAAAATAAATTATAAGCCGTTAATGTAAGGTGACTATACTCGATGTTTACTGACAAAATAGTCAGGGAAATGAAAAGGTACGATAACTAAGTAATCCGGGAAAACAAGAAATTAGACTTTTGTCCTTACTGAAAACGTGTAAACATGTCTTACAATAAAACTTGAGACGAACATTCGCGACTGAACCTACGTGATAGTACCGAATTAACCACTGCTTTAACATAATGGCAATATATGCTGGATAACATGAACAGTTAGCCAATTGGTTTCTTTTATCACCAATATAATGGTTTGAGATAATGGTTTAGGGTCAAATTTATATCAGTTGCTTACATACATAAAATTCAGGACCAGTTCACACCTGAATCACACAGGTGAATGCGGTTCTGTGTGATTCCTGAGCGTGTCCATGCGGTGCGATTTTGCAGCCCATTCATTTGCACTGGAATTCAGAAAAAGTATTGCATGCACTACTTAAATATGTGCTGCACCAAATCACATGGTACTGCGGTACCATGCGATTTGGTGCCTGCAAATGCACTGCATTTGGGGTGCTGTTAACATTACATTGGCAGATTGCAAAGGTAGGGCGTTTTGAGTTTGGTGCGGGAAACGCATGGCATTCTAGTGTGAACCGACCCTTAAACTGATGTTTTACACTTATTGTTTTATTATGTATAAATCTTTGTTTTCCAAATGCTGTAAACATACAAGTAGAATACAGGGTGCTCCCATCACACACGATTCCCAGAGTGCTATTCTTTTTTTTTTTTTAAAAAAGAGAGCAAATCAAAATCAGTTTCTCTTTCTCTCTTCGTTTGAAACTTCTGACAGAACAACTGAAAATAGCAAAAGAGAGGAGGAGTGAGGGAGAATGAGTTATAGCTCCGAATCATTCAGTTGTGTATATACGTTTCAACGTGAGCTACTGAGCCTTGTAAACCAACTTTTTCCAACATAGCAGACAATGAAAGATGGGTTAACATTTGGAAAGAAACCTGAAGCTCCACTTGCTGTCTAAATATGGGAAACCAAAATATTTATATGCATTGTTTCATATTTACCTGACTAAAAAGAAACCAAAATGTAGTTGAAAATTGTATTCTTTTAGTCCTGACCAATGGAGGACTGGAATGGGTGGCAGGGGGCATTTGCTCCCCTGGGCTATTAGCTATTACTTTTCAGGCATTAAACCCTTAACTGGTGACAATTCTGTGCATTATACAGCTATTGTCTCCCTGTTCAGACCTGTGATAACAGTATGTAGCAGAGGGAAGACTCCCAGCACCAACATATCTCTGTGATTCTGGGATGCCATGTACCAAATGCTGAGAACCTCAAAGAAAGCTGTCATAATAAACTATATTTCCCTTAAGAACACCCAACTTTTACCATGCCCACCAATCAATGAGGCACAATGGTACACTTTGCATGGTGCACTTTTAGCCGAAATCCACCTCTACCATAAAAGGGTTGGTTGATTTCTTTTCCCCTCAAGGCAAATGTTCCCAGCTCTCCTTTGTGCTATCCTTTAAGTAAAAATATATACAAAACCACTATATATAACATTTACAGGCGGTCCCCTAGTTACAAAAATCCGACTTACGAATGACTCCTACTTACAAACGGAGGGAGACAACAGGAAGTGAGAGGAAATCTCCCCTAGGAGGGGAAATTCACTCCTGTAAGAGTTATTATGGGAAAAAGGGGTCTCCACTGAAGCTTTATCACCAAGGTTTGTTGCCACAACTTAAAATTTTCAAAATCCAATTATCATTGGGACAGGAAGTGAGATGAAATCTTCTGAACAGAAACATAGACAGCAAAACAAACATTACAGAGGTGTTACCCCTTCCCTATGCTATCCAAAAAGCTTAAAAATCGTTTTTTTGTCTGAAGCTACAATGTATCTGTTCCGGCGTTCAAAAAAATTTGACTTATGAACAAACCCACTTGTTTGTAACCCGGGGACCGCCTGTAAATGTTTAGAATTGTCATAAACAGGCAAACGTATTTATAATGTTGGGGTGTAGTGTATGTATTTAACAACAAATAAAATATATATTTGAAATTGAATCATTTAACCATTCACTAAACACATAGTATAGCATTGGAAACTGTGCAAATACAATGTAGGTCAACATTATTGATGGTTTTAAAAAGAGGGTTTAACGCAGAAAGGGGAAGGGAGGGGAGTACTGGCAGTAAAACATTAAAGATGAACTCCAGTCAAAGAGCCAATTACTCAAACAAAGTATATCAATGGGAACTCTTTTACCTGCCAAATGATCTGCATTTCATTCCATCTATTCCTGAGATTGGCATAGCTCTGCGGGCAGCACAACCATATCCAGCAGAGCAAAAGATGAACCTGATTTATGTAGATCTGTAAGTGTTTGTAATTCAGCAACACTTACAGATCTACATTTCACTCCCACCCTGTGACTGAACGGTGAAAGGCGGAGTAGCACATTCACAAGCTTAACTCTCTGTCACTCTGCCCTATTCTCCTATCAGCATGTTCCTTGTTAGCGCATTAGCACTGCAGCATAGCTGACTGGCTCATGGTGCTGCTTGTCCCTCTCCTAGTGAGCTCTGCTATAGAGGGGAATGCAAGAGAATTATACCAAAGTGAAATTCAGGTACTTGTACTGCTGTACTAACAAAATACTTTTAATGATGTATTAGTGAACAGAGCTGCATTAATTTGTGTCATTTGTACAAATGTAAAATCTTCCTGTTTACATGCATCATGTATTTACACCAGAATATATACTTATGGACTTTTCCCTATGCCTGTTCAAACGGAAGCTGTTCAGATTTCTTGCCACCTTAACAGACAAATATATTAGGTGATGGGTAGAACACAATACTGATGGTCAGGAAGAGATTGCAGTCACCAAAGTCTCATATACTTAGGATTCGAGTAACGTATATAAATGCCGGCTTTAAAGCATGTATGTTAAACATGCTGCCCCAGAGCCACAGGCGGCCTCCCTTCTCCATCTCCTATCATATTTTCAAAATAGAACACAAGTGCTTCATGTTGAGCTTAGAAGGGATGCTGCCTTTAATATTAATGCATCTCTGGTGACAAAGCCTCAGTTATATACACAAAGAGATTTATAGCAAATACACACAAATATACAAATGCCTATGGACTTTATATTTATCTATGAAACTATAGAAGGGATATCATTTTATTTTAAAGCATATATTTATTTTAGCTTCTATTTATAACATTTGCAAATACCAGAACAAATAAAAGTATTATGATATGAACACAAAGATGCAGCGTATACTGGTAAAGCCAATACCAGACCTCTGTGCATCATAAAAGTCAATGGGTTGGAGACATAGCACTTCCATGCTGTGGAGCTGTGCTGTATTACTATTTAGTGATGCACTGATTCACAAAGAGGATAAATGGTTAAAGTGGATGTAAACCCAATTTATAAAATCTGACCTGGGCACATATATCTGTTGTGTTTACTTATCTCTCTCCAATGTCCCGTGTCTTTCTGCTGCTTCGTTCCTCTGCTATCAGCATGATAACTTCTGACAAGTTCTCAGACACAGGAGATAAAAGCAGCTGGAAGGGGAGGTAACTTAGAGATAGATAAGCAGAGAGCTTGTCTATTCACAGCACAGCTCTGCAAGTTTCTTTGTTCCTCAGCCTATGTGATTTCCTCCAATCAGCTCTTACACAGTGTATGCCCAGACTCCCCTCCCACTGCTGAAACAGGAAGAAAAATCTGTAACACGATGTTCACTTTCTAAAGAATGCAGAAACCTGAAGACAGCAGATATAAATGTAATACTTATATAGGGAGAATTGTTTCATATCTGTGTATCATCTGAGGCTGTTCACTTCACTGGGTATATGTGAGGGTTTACATCCAGTTTAAATAGCCACTGATTACTGTGTAAATGTCATTGGCAGTGAAGGGGTTAACCTGCAGGGGCGATCTAGGGGTTTACTGTGTTCCCTAGGCGTGTTCTAACTGTGAGGGGGCTGGGCTGCCAGGGGCATAAAAGATCTAACTGATCCCAGTGACAGGGATCAATAGATCTCTGACATGCCATCTGACAAAGCGGGGAACCACCATGTTTACATGGGAGGTTCCCCGTTTTTCTTCTGTGCTAGGCGATCGCGGGTTGTCAGCAGACATCGAGTCCACCCGACCCGCGGCCATACTGCTGGAGAGTGCAGCGGGCACAAGAGTGTGCCACGCTCCTGCCCGCTAGCCACGCACATGCGAGTCGCTGTTTATAGACGGCGATTCGCGCTAGCCAGCCACTCTGCTGCAGTAAATGTACGCAAGCCGGTCTGGAATTGGTTAAATTGGACCTTAAAAATTAAAGCAGTTTTGCAAGGAATGATTTTGATAAAGTTTTGTAGCACCATGCTGGTGAGGTGAAGGCATGATTCATCACACATTAGAAGGAATTAGTCAGGAAAGCTATAGTAAATCATTTGTCCAACCAAGCATCCTATTCTTTTACCGAATTGATCAGGCTAGTTGTTCTGGATGCAAATAAGCTTAGGAGAGTGTTAATGTTTACTATCCATTCACCTTTAGCTCTGCTTGGCATGCCAAATAGTAGTATTTTTTCTGCAATTTAAGGGAATGGGATTCTACAATTTAATTCGAGGAAATGAAACATTTAGAATTGGGTGATCTGATATAAAGAGAAAGAGACATAATTAGCGATTGATAAAAGAAACTCAGAGCGCACTGGCATTGTGAAGCTTTCAAAATACTTTAACTACTTGCCCTTCGGAAGATTTACCCCCCTTCATGACCAGGCCCTTTTTTGCTTTTTGACACTGAATTACCTTAAATGACAATTGTGCGGTCATGCAACACTGTACTCAAACAACATTTATATAATTTTTTCCCACGAATAGAGCTTCCGTTTGTGGAATTTAATCACCACTGTTTTTTTTTTGCACTATAAACAAAAAAGACTGATTTAAAAAAAAAAAAAAAACAATATTTTTTACTTCCTGCATATTCAATAAAAAAATTTACAAAATCAAATTTCTTCATAAATTTAGGCCAATATGTATTCTGCTACATGTCTTTGGTAAAAGAAAATCCCAAAGAGCGTATATTGATTGGTTTACGCAAACATTATAGCATCTAAAAACTATGGTACATATACTGGGATATTTATTTAATTATTTTTATACTAGTGATGGCAGCGATCAGCGACTTATAGCAAGTCTGTGATAGTATGGGGGGCAGTCTGACAATAACTGACACTTTGTGGAAACCAGTGACACCAATACAGTGATCAGTGCTAAAAATATGCACTGTCACTGTACTAATGACACTGGCTCATGTGTGCCTAACCAGTGTTTATGTGTGTACTGTGAGGTGCTTTTACTAAGGGATGTGACAGTTTTTATTCCCTTGGTAGGGAAACAAAAACAGCCACATCCCCACTGACAGGGCAGAGCTCTGTCTCATTTACATAGGTAGAGCTTTGTCCTGTCTTCCTCCTCGCCAATCACACTCGCTAATCACAGCGCCCCCTGCCCAGAAATGCAGAATCACATGCAGAATACGTGATTTTGTGCAGAGCCGCCACCCTGTAGCAGTTAAGCTACATGGGCTGGTCAGGAAGTGGTTAATATGAAACGAGAAAAATGAAAAGCATACAAACATTCTATGCAATGTACTTTAAAAATCACCAAGGACTGTGCTCTATCCACCAAATAACTCTTGTCTATTCGTTCCTCCAACCATGCTAACATCTCACAAAGGAGTGCATCATTAGCTGAGGCTTTTCAAGAAACATACCATGCTCACCAGAGCTGTCATCTTTCTGTGCACGCCTCCTATTACATAAATAGCTTTAGCAACCTTCAGCCAATCCTGAGTGGGTTGTTATTTACCATTACAACCCAATATTTAGGAATTACTGGCAATATCTTACCTCTTGCCTTGGCCAGGACTAGCAACCTCATCCCAGCCACCAGGTCTTTACAGCCAGTTGGAGTGGCTCATATAATTTTTTCTAACACCTAAGTTGCAGGCTAAATAAAGTACTAGGTTTTATTTTATTTTATTTTTGTGAGCTCATTTGTACTATTCTACTATATAATTACAAGAACTAGGCATATTTCACAGTGGCTAAGTGGTTGGCACTTCTGCCTCTCAGCACTAGGTTTGTTTGTTCAAATCTCAACTACTTCCTGCCTGGAGTTTGCTATTTCTACCTCTGCCATCATGGGTTTCCCACACTCCAAAGAAATGCTGGTACATTAATTGGCCCTAGTATGTATGAATGTGAATTAGGGACCTTAGATTGTAAGCATCTTGAGAGCAGGGATTGATGTAAATCTACAATATATATGTAAAATGCACTTTGTAAATTGGTGGTGCCATATAAGTTTCACCAAATATTCCCCATGCATATAATATTTTTAAAACCATATATGAATAAAATGAGAAAAGAAAGCATATGCATATGCTAAAGTAGCTTATGCCAGTTCATTAAAATGGTAGTTTTGTATCCCCTAAATAATCCCCCTAATATTAAAATACTGACCCCTATATATTTTTTAACATTTTCCAACCCAGTATGCTATTATATCACCGAATGGAGCTCAAAATCCTCATTAAGACCCTTTGTAATCTAATCATACTACTGAGAATGTATATCCAGAATCTTTCATATTCACCCAACAATCATTTATGTTGCATGCCTATAGCTGCATAGGGATGAAGCTATCACTTTACACCAAACACTATCATCCCTTCAAGATTGGGTACAAAGAGATATATAACTTTGTTTAAAATGTTATTCTTGTGTTCCATTCTTAGATCACGGCTCTAAGGCTGGCCATACAGTTTTCATTTTTCTTGTACAATGTTCCTTTACTTTTAGATTTACCAAAAACAGATAATATGAGGTCAAACCTAAACACTTTCAATTTGTATGCAATTAGGCAAGCCATTGTACAACATGTTGAGGGTAAATCTACAGGAAATAGAATACGAAAATTGTATAATACATGGCCAGCTTAAGAGCATGTTTTGCATAACAAAAATGAGAATGCAGGGCCTGCTTATTTGTCAGTTCCCCACTCCTTAAATAAAAATGCTCATTATCAAAAATTTATACTGGGAAAAAAAGTAGAAAATACTCACTTTACCCCCTGGCTCCCAGCACACTTTCCCCTAGGCAAAGTGACATCACTCAGCCTTCCTATGGTATCCTAAAAAAGCTGAAAATCCAAAATCCCACAAGAATGCACTACGCTGTCTTTGGCTTTCCCAGAAAGTTGTGTCACCCTCACCTAGGCTAGTACACCAGAAACTGAATATGAATATTTTTCATTTTTTCTGCCAGTGTTTTATTTTATTTTATTTTTTTAGCAGTTTTTATTCCACGGTGGGGCATCATACAAGATCTGCTTTAGGAAACTTGTCCTAAGAGAGGTTTGCAGGCCACCAATGTTAAGCTATCATTCTGAAAATGCTGGCTGCCCAGCTGTCATGATTAAATGCTTTCTAAGTCAGTGTTTCTCAACTCCAGTCCTTAAGGCGCCCCAACAGGTCATGTTTTCAGGATTTCCCTCAGATGAAACGGCTGTGGTAATTACTAAGGCAGTGAAACTGATCAAATCCCCCATTGTGTGCCTCCTAGGTGTGAATTCCCATTGTTAATTGAGTCACCTATTGTTTTTGTTTGTCTGCTAATCTTGTGTCAACTTTACCTCGTTACCTAACCATTGTTGGATGTTTACTCCAATATATAATATTTGTTTTTATTGTTCATGTGGTGACTGCCCCTATTTTTGAAGTGTATAAAACCCTGTACCTCTGTTCAATAAAGTCATTCCTTTGGTTTTTACCACAAAAAAAAAAGAAACTGATCAAATCACCTGTGTAAAATAATGGAGAGCCTGAAAAAAAGACCTGTTGGGACGCCTTGAGGACTGGAGTTGAGAAACACTGTTCTAAGTCACTGACATAAAACAATTAGGCCCCTTTCACACGGGCGTTCCATTCAGTCTATTCTGTCAGTTTTTTCAGGCAGACCTGAACTGAAGCTCCATGCACCCCTATGGAGCGGCGGATGTCAGCGGTGACATGTCCGCTGACATCCCCAGCTCTCCGATCCAATCCTGTCCATGAAATCCAGACAGATAGAAATCATATGTTCCATCCATCTGTAGAATCGGATCGGAGCAGATCGGATGAAAACGCACAGGCGCATCCATCTTTATCTGATCTCCATAGAGCAGAGCAGGGCTCTGACAGATCTGTCTCCACACAGTAAGTGGAGATGGATCTGTCATCCGCCTGCTCAGCGGGGATCAGCGGATCTATCCCTGCTGAGCAGAGTGGACTCCGCAAACAGATAAGCCCGTGTGAAAGGGGTCTAACAGGTAAGGAACACTTACATTGATACTTTACTGAAAGTATTGTTCTGCATGCTTGCTGAGGCTCCATGTTTGGCTTTAGAAATATTAAAGCCAAGCAACTAGCATTTTCAGAAAGAGACCAGTAATAGCAGTCCACACATTTTTTTTCATGACAGGGAACTTAGAGTGAATAGAATGCTCCATAATTAATCCATAACCACATTGCAATGAATAGTATTTTTTCATGTCCACTTTTTTGTAAATAAAATAAAGCAAAAGAAAAGAACAATGAAATAGTAAAAGAATAAAATCTATACTGTAGAAAAATCAGTTCAATATCAGGTAATTTAAATATATTGAGTCATAATGTAAAAAAAAAATAATGTTACTGACTTTACTGGACTATACTATAAAAAAACACACTTCATCAGCAGAAAGTCATCAACTATGCCTTTGACAGTCATATCTTCTGCTTCAAGCTATCTGCTTCTCAAAATAAATCTTCCTGTCCTACAGTTTTCATGGTCCAGAAGCCAGTCTTGCTGACTTAAGCAGTGTAACCTTTATTACAAGGCAAGAACAAGAGTTTTAAGTTTGCTGCATAAGCTAAGAAATAGGTTCATACACCAAATTCTATGGTTCACCTGGCACTGACCTGTGCCCTCTTTGTCATTATATGTGAAACGATTTTTCAGACAGCAGTCAATGGAATTGGATCTGACTTGTGAGATCAATATTGTGTTTACCCCTTTTATGCTAATTAAAATTGACACAGTTCCATGTAGAATTTTAGTATGAATCTTAATAATCATATGATTCAACAAGCAATTTCTTCTCTGCATGTGAATAAATGTTAAAATGTGTGGCACTGCACAAAACATTTTTAAATTGTTCTTGTGCATTGGGCTACTTCATCCCAAAATACAGGTGGCTCCATGGCTTTCCTGCTTACATTACCAGTCCATTGACTAGTTTAACCTCTTTGCGCTGACGCCAACCCGGTCCTTTAAAAGGTTAAGGATGCGGGGAGGCGGGGCAAGGTTTAAATCACATGACCGCCGCGACTGACTGTCACAGTGGTCACATGATCCAAAAACTCCCGCAGCCAGCACCAAGAGGTTAAAAATATTATATTTTTAATCTAATGCATGTTTTTTCCCATATATAATTTTACAAACAAAAATTTAATACGATATGTACTCATGACACTCATGAGCCTTACAGGTTTGTGAAAGAAGGAAAAGCAAACACTGTTTACTTTAAGACACTCCTTCTCTGACAGACCAGAGGTGGCCCATGTTAATGGGGCCTAAGGCCATAGTCACATGACACTCCAGTCTAAAGTCTTCTTTCTTCTTCCATTTACTGGAGGCAGGGTTCTTCTTCAGGCGTCTACATCACTGCCTGCATGATGTGGACACTTCCTACTGGCTGTCCTGTGGCGGAGTCTTCTCAAGATCCAAAAGAGGAGTATCCAATGGTGATGTCAGCAAGAGGAAACCGTTGCAGACCATCCAGCATTGGCACATATGCAGCAATGGATTACCAGTTCTTGCATCCAGAAGCTGCAGAAGGACCTAGATGGCAGACTTAGGTGAGTTTTATCTTTCTTCACAAGGTAAGGAAAAAAAAACTTGCAGGATGGGTTGGAGAGGGGTGGAAGAGGAGCTAATATTTTCCTGGAGATGAGCTTTACTAAATAAATAAAACATGTTTTCATATGCACTATATCATATTTACCTGACTAAAAATGAAAAATAGATAATTGTAATATCTAATATGGAGAATAATAATACTGACTGGAAGTTAAAAAAACAATATTATTCTTGCAACAACAACCATATCACTAGCAGCTAGCTAGACATATAGGGGATTGAGTTTTGCAATCTAAATTTACTTTGGCTTGAATGGTTTTTACAATGGAAACTAGCCAATCTAATTGTTTTAAAGCCAGACAGACCTTATAGAGAGCAATTTGTACACTACTAGCCAGCTGAAACAGATCTTGTAGATGCCAATGAGAGCTGCCACTCTATAGCCAACCTAAAACCTTTTATAAACTAGAATGGATGAATGGAGGTCAACAGGTGTTACAGCTGGATGCTTTTAAAATTAATCTAATCTGACTGCATGTTGCTGTCAAATCTTTGTCTGTAGGTTGATATGTTGCTTTGAATGCAAATGTAAACCAGAAAGTTAATTTGGTGAACAGAGAGCTTCTAAAACAGAGTTCTGGATGCCTAGAATGAGCTCAGCTGAAATTCCAGCCTGGCAGCTTGAAATGGAAAAGTCTGCCATGCAGGGGAGCATGACAGTGGAATAAGTTAACTTGACAGAGCTGCTAATTCAGCAACAAGCTGAGCCGATGAAGTGGAAACTTGTCAGAGGACAAAGTCATGAGGAAGTAAGTCTGATAGAGCAAACTTAAATGAAACACGGGGGCCCATGGAGGCCACCTGAAAATTTTATTAACAGTGTAGCCAGAGGCGTAACTAGAACCTTCAGGGCCCCGGTGCAAGAAATTATGAAGGGCCCCCTGATCCCTGGCCAGGGCCCTTCCCTCTTCCCACTGATCCTGGGGCCCTTTACTCCCATTGTGGGTCCCTTTATTACGGTACTGCAGTGGGGCCCTTTCACAAGTTCTGCAGCAGACCCCAGGGTGACCAGGGAAGCACACAGGGGCGCTGGGAACAGCAGAAGACAAGTAAACTGGATAGAGGAAAATGGAGGAGATTGGGTCCTCTAAATGCCACCCCCGCCATCCCTCCTATTCAGGTGTACAAGGGAGGCACATGGGCCCCCTGGACCATGGGGCCCGGTTGCAATTGCAACCCCTGCAACCCCTATCGTTACGCCCCTGAGTGTAGCAGTTTGACATCCGATACTGCTTGTAGTGACACAAATACAAGACTGAAATGAAATAGATGCCACATGTGCATATAAAACTGGAACATAGACTAAAAGGTCATAAGGCTATGCAGTAAATTGTGCTGGAATACATTTAATTTCTAAGTTTCATACATGATATTGATTCAATAGATACATTAGCTCACAAAAGTGAGTACACCCCTCACATTTTTGTAAATATTTTATTATACCTTTTCATATTACAACACTGAAGAAATGACACTTTGCTACAATGTAAAGTAGTAAGCGTACAGCTTGTATAACAGTGTAAATTTGCTGGCCCTTCATAATAACTCAACACACAGCCATTAATGTCTAAACCACTGGCAACAAAAGTGAGTACACCCCTAAGTAAAAATGTCCAAATTGGGTCCAAAGTGTCAATATTTTGTGTGGCCACCATTATTTGCCAGCACTGCCTTAAACTTCTTGGGCATGGAGTTCACCAGAGCTTCACAGGTTGCCACTGAAGTCCTCTTCCACTCCTCCATGACAACATCACGGAGTTGGTGGATGTTAGAGACCTTGCACTCCTCCACCTTCCGACTATGGATAACCCACAGATGCTCAATAGGTTTTAGGTCTCGAGACAAGCCCAGATAGTGCATCACCTTTACCCTCAGCTTCTTTAGGAGTCATTGGTCATCTTGGAGGTGTGTTTGGGGTCGTTATCATGTTGGAATATTGCTCTGCGACACAGTCTACGAAGGGAGGGGATTGTACTCTGCTTCAGTATATCACAGTACATGTTGGCATTCATGGTTCCCTCAATGAACTGTAGCTCCCTAGTGTCGACAGTACTCATGCAGCCCCAGACCATGACACTCCCACCACCATGCTTGATTGTAGGCAAGACACACTTGTCTTTGTACTCCTCACCTGCTTGCCGCCACACACGCTTGAGACCATCTGAAACAAATACGTTTATCTTGGTCTCATCATACCACGGGACATGGTTCCAGTAATCCATGTCCTTAGTCTGCTTGTCTTCAGCAAACTGTTTGCGTCTTTCATTGTGCATCATCTTTAGAAGAGACTTCCTTCTGGGACAACAGCCATGCAGACCAATTTGATGCAGTGTGCAGTGTATGGTCTGAGCACTGACAGGCTGATCCCCCACTCCTTCAACCTCTGCAGCAATGTTTGCAGAACTCATACATCTATTTCCTAAAGACAATCTCTGGATATGACGCTAAGCATGTGCACTCAACTTCTTTGGCCGACCATGGCGAGGCCTGTTCTGGGTGGAACCTGTCCTGTTAAACCACTGTATGGTCTTGGCCACCATGCTGCAGCTCAATTTCAGGGTCTTGGCAATCTTCTTATAGCCTAGGCCATCTTTATGAAGAGCAACAATTCTTTTTTTCAGATCCTCAGAGAGTTCTTTGCCATTAGATGCCATGTTGAACTTCTAGTGACCAGTATGAGAGAGTGAGAGCGATAACAACAAATTTAACACACCTGCTCCCCATTCACACCTGAGGCCATGTAACACAAACAAGTGAAATGACACCGGGTAGGGAAAATTGCTAATTTGGCCAAATTTGGGCATTTTCATTTAGGGGTGTACTCACTTTTGTTGCCAGCGGTTTAGATATTAATGGCCTTATGTTGAGTTATTTTGAGGGGAATGGCAAATTTACACTTTTATACAAACTGTACACTCACTACTTTGCACTGTAGCAAAGTGTCTTCAGCGTTACCACATGAAAAAATATAATAAAATATTTACAAAAATATAAGGGGTGTACTCACTTTTCTGAGATACTGTATGTTGCTTGTATGTATATAGTTTATAATAATAACATAAAAGAACAAAAGTATGCAGCATTTAGCAACCTGTTGAATAAAGACACTGTTAAAATCTATGCTTAGACATAAACAAATTCAAGCCTAAGAAATGAAAGTTTGAATCTCAATGGTTTGTATAGGTTATAGGCATTAATACATGTGCAATGCAACAAAAGTACAACAAATAACCATGTTTAAACACCAGATTAATCAAACTAAGTGGAAGCAATAAGTCTAAACAGAAATTCATAAGGTGTTTGCCGAAATTTATACTGGGCAGAAGTGGTGGCCGCAACATGCTAGGACCCGCACAGTCAGAACACCTGCATGTTAGTGATTGTTTTTTAATTAGCTTATATTATTATTAATAAACAAGAAGGGCACATGGCTGAGAACTTTTTTGGGATCAATTTAATCAAAAACAGAATAATATGTGGTGGAATCTATCTACCAGTGATGTACTTTGCATTAGACAAGTATTAGATTATACAATACCAAAAAAAAGTGCCACGCTACCAAATATGATAAAGTGCACTAAAAATAAATAAATAAAAGTTAGAATAAGAATTAAAGTCAATAAGAACAATATATGTGTGAGATAATAATATTCAAACATTAAATCCAATAATAGTTCAAATAATGTGTCAATCCAAACAGCAAACTGTAAATTAACAGTGTAAAAAATCTTCAGTGTGAAACAATCTTCAATCCAAATTCACAGTAAAAAAGCCACCATGCTCATAAAGTATTCCACCACTGACAGGTAAAGAATGGCTGCTCACCTTATGCTGCGGACCTTTAAATGATCAAAGTCTCACTGTGCATGTTCTCCTTTAACAGCCGGGATCAGCCTACAATGACTGGCTTCTTATACATTGCTGGTGCAAGGATTTTTGACACCCTAGGCGAAACCTAATTTTGCCGCCCCCCTTGGCTCCACCCCCTTTGCCCTGCCCAGCCTGATCAGCGCCAATCAAATGCAGCCTGATCAGTGCCAATCAAATGCAGCCTCACCAGAGCCAATCAAATGCAGCCTCACCAGCACCCATCAAATACAGCTTCACCAGCGCCAATCAGTACAACCTCACCTGTGCCCATCAAATACAGCTTCACCAGCGCCAGTCAATACAGCCTCACCTGTGCCCATCAAATACAGCTTCACCAGCACCAATCAATACAGCCTCACCTGTGCACATCAGCCGCGGATCCCCTATCCATTTCACTGACACGATCGAGGCAAAGCGGCCTCTGGGGGTGTCTCCTTTCCAATTCTCGACTGCACTGATGATATGATCGAGGCAGCTGCCAGCCACTTCTCTCCTCTCTGATGGCATGAATCAATGCAGAGCAGCCAGTGGCGGATCAACAGTGGCCAGGAACCCTAGGCCCAGTGGTAGAGCCGGCCCTGTTCTTATATGTTAATATCCTCTTCCCTTATGTTAAGCTTCAGCTTCCAGGAAGGGTAATTCAGCTCATAAAAGGAGAAATAAAAAGACCCAATAGTGCTCTCTGTATAGAACTAAGTCTTAAAACCGCACTCACACAGTCAATAAAAAGTAATTGCAGAACATCATTACACAGAGCGGGATAGCACCTGCAGCTCACCGCTCACTGCAGTCTCTGGCTGGTAGCTCAGGTGTAAATACAGGATGAGCGGTGGCTGCTGAGAAGGGATCATCGCTCTGAACACTAGTCCAAGGATCAAGGTCCTGCCCTAAGCAATATGTCAGGAACGGAAAATATTATTGGATTTAAAGTTTAAATATGATTACCACGAGATCACATGTGTTGTTCTCATTGAAACAATTTTTTTTATTTATTTTTTTATTTATTTTTAGTGCACTTTATGATATTTGGTAGCACAGCACTTTTTTTGGTGTTGTATACTTATGAAAGTTGGTAACTTTGTGTGCTGCAGCTTTGTTTTGGTATACTTTTTTATACCTTTTTCAGTAAAGAGGTGAGTGGGAACAAATGTAATAATTAATAAGTATTAGATGGTCCCTCCCACTTCATGATGTTGGTGGAGGTCGCAAATTCAGATCCACATTCGGCACAAGAGTATTCTAATTATTGCAACTTCATAAACTTCTGTTTAGACTTTTGTCATGTATTGCTGCCACTTTTGTGATGGATGCAAGCTGATCAGTTCTCCATATTTTTTGTAGCTATGCACAGCTATTTAAATAGATGGATAGGCAAAGTCCAAACTAAGTCCCTTACAATACATCAAAACGTGCTTAATACCACTATACACTAAATAATTTAAACAGAGCTTCTTAATGCATTTATAGGTGGTCACATGACTGCAAACCTTCTGAACAATCATTTGTAGTCAGTAGGTAGTGTATAGCAAAGAGCCAAAGACATTGAAATTTAATTTGTGAGAGCACACAGAGCACACAGGGCCAGAGGCAACCATGTGATGTAATTTGCTGTCTGCAAAACTTCTCATTAAAAGAAGACCTAATGTGTAAGGCACATAGGAACAATCAGCTCATCTTTAATGGAGAGACAATCATGCTCTTCCGAGATCTATCTCAGATAACCATGAAAAACCATAGAGCTCTACATCCCCTATTGGACAAGCTGTGAGAGAAAGATCTGAGGCATACATGGAGGTTCCCGTTCACCCTGTTGGTGATGAATTATAAGCGACAGCACTCTTTGCGCTCTCCAGAGGATCTACCAGAGTTCTGCCAACTCGACACAGTGGAACTACCAGAGTGGCACCAATAATTCCTTCTTCCACCCCTGGAACGGAGCCCTTCGAGATCTCCTTTTGCATCGCCTGAGAAGCTCCAATCCAAAAAAATTAAACCTAACTGCATGGGCGGCTCTCAGGCAGGGACCCCAAACTACAGGGCTCATTATATGATATATGATGCCATTACCTATTCACTGGTATTCTGGGCTAGTTTCTTTTGTGGAAAACAGTCCTCACTACAGGTTCTAGTTCTCTGAAGCAACAGGCCTCAACTCTTGCACTGTCCCGGGGCATTACTCCGATTCTTCAGTAAGGAAGGTATGACTCCTAATTATGCACTTTGTGGCGGCTAAAGGACACACTTTGCAGCTGTTTTAGCCTTCATCCCAACAATGCAGGATGGATGCCTCATCATGTGCTACTGACTCCCCACATAAGCTCTATTTGGTCTATCTGGATGAACAAAAGACACTTAGCCCACCCTTGCAATGCACAAGCTGAATCCTAAGGTTGTATTCTGCTCAGCCACTTCGGCAATACCTGCCTCTGGGCAAAGCACGGAATACCCGGGGGGTTGATGGTTGTTCCCCAAAGTTGCCCACAGATGTTCAACACTTTTCCCTGTTGCTATTTTTGTTTTAGCAGATACCGGACAATTTAAGGCTTGTCGCTGATAGTTTTGATCTTACCATACCAGTTGACCAGGACAGAGGAGTGCGGACTGTGCCTGCTCCTCTGTGTCATGATAAAATTGGTAGTTCTTTATCATCCAATGTGTGATGATATAAGGCTATGGCATCCGCGACACTTTTCCTGGTTCGGTCGAGCGGCTATCTGCAAAATGTCCATATTACCAAGAATTCTATACCTATTTAGAAAGTGAGTGCTATCATAAAACCTGGTCCCCCTGGTTCAGATTTAAATACTCCCAAGCCTACGAGAGTCTGAGGAACAATACACATTAGAAACTGAGAAGTTCCCCATTCTTTATCGTTATTGTACTGACCCAATTGATCTGTAATTGCATTTATCTGAAATAGTTAATACCATGACACACTCGTATTCAGTTGGTTTCACTAAGACTATTCCTATAACATCAAAAAATGAAAACTACAAATTAATAATTTTCAGCAGCGCCAACAAACTCTCATAGTAAAGTGCAGGAGGGAGAGGACACTGTGAAGTTGAGACCATTGTTTTAATTACGTCAAAGGAGATTGTCCTGGTTTATACCCTTACTAGCCACTTTATTTTGCCGGGTGTACTGATGCCGATGGTGACGCTGGGATGAATGGACATTTGAATGCTGGAACGAATGCTTGTGAGCAGGGCGGAACGGATATTTTGTGAACATTTTGTTAACAGTGGTCGGACATTGGTAACAGATCACCCAGTATATGCAATGCTTGTTTTTATCTAATACATGTAAGCGCAACTTGAATGGATTATTAGCTCGGTTTTAAATAAATGATACACTATGAGATGTCTTTTGCTCTTCCCTGTTTGATTTACTGGTCCTGAGGGGGACATAGAAGTGGCAGTGGATCTCACAGGATTTTGGAAGTGAATTGAGTCAACATCCGTCCGGTGAGCCTCAGTGTGTGTACACGTCCATCACGTGGTGACATTGGTGGAGGAAGTTTTGTGGCTGCTAATATCTTCATGATTAAGGATCCACATGTGGGACTATGCCTGAGCACTAGCACTTTTTTCATTCAGTAGTGGACTTCATGTTTTGTTGTTGAGATCTTTCTGTTTTTGATATGATTGCACCAATTATTTTGCACGAATTATTTTGCACTAATTACTCATGCACTTTACTATGAGAGTTTGTTGGCACTGCTGAAAATTATTAATTTGTAGTTTTCATTTTTTGATGTTATATATTTTAAAGCAGCAGCAGTATTGACACGATACTTTATTCACGATAGAGGTGATCATATAGCGTGGTGACATTTAAGTAGATTTATTCCTATAACAGGTTTCTAGACCTTTTTCCTGTTTTCCATCTTTAATTTACCTACCCCTAATCTCGCTAGATAATCATCTCTTCAGATCTCTAACCGGAATCTAAGTACTTTCTAATTGAAAATGCATTAATATATTGTTATCTGTCTAATTTTACTCACCTGATGACATACATGTCCTTGACCATTGCACAGCTTCTATTTGCATTGGACAAATAGATACTGTTGCAACTTTTGTATGTTATTAGCTGATCTGGAGCTGTGACTACCCACTTGCAGTTTTCAATTCCCTGTTTTCAAATAAACTTTCATGTTTCAAAAAAGAAAATACCGAGCCATGTACGATCACTCTGATCACTCTGTGGTAAATTAGGTATGATCCAGGATTACATTAAACCTCAACTATGGAAGTTGTTCCCAAAAAAGGCAAATAAAAGACAAATGACTAGATTAGTTCTGCCTGTAGTCTTCCTGCAGCTGATTTTTCCTTATTACTAACTTAGCATGCCCTGTTCTACATGGTTTCTCTGTGTGGAGGAGGCCATCTTGGTATAGGCAGGGCTTTTCTGCCTCATGTCAGAGTTGCCCCTCTGATGACTGAAGAATGACTAAACAAGCAACAACAGGAAACGTTCAGAAACAAATAATCCAGATAATGAATATAGTAATATTAGCAAGATGCTTGTATGATACAGCTTGCTTTCCAGCAAGGAGAATCATAGGAGAGACATCACAAAATCTTTCTCCAAATCTTGTTAGACTAACCCAGAGGCACACTGCCTTAGATGATCGCCCACTGCAAATATACAGCTATGTTCATTTAGATACAGATGGCCTAGTGACAGAAAATACACTGCTATTTTTCAGGAGGAATTCAAAACAAAGAGTACATTTTCAGGGTACTACTAAGGCGCAATTTACATTTCTAGATATGTGCCGTAAAAGCAATTTTTTTATTTTATTTTAGATTTAGGTCAACTTCAAAGAAAATATGCTCACATATTTATCACAATATCTTCCAAATAATAATAAAATAATATAATAGTAAAGACATTGCTTCTGGAGAACAATAAAGACATTGCTTCTGGAGAACAATGGGTGACTCGGTGCTTCAGATGAGAATGAAAAGGAGCAGAAGATGGTATGGACAATGGTACCTATTATTTTGCTGCTGATTTACAACAGCTAGTATATCTTGGAAAGACAATAATCCAGGGGTAGGACAAACCGACCATGCGTCAACTGAGCCCCAGAACACACTAAATCCTAGTACACAGTCACAATGTTAATACAGCAATTTCCCCTGCTGTGCTATTGTGTTCTCACAGGGGGACAGCCCACTGCCAGAACACTCCAGTCATCGCTCTAAGCCATTGGCTGAGAGCAACGATAGGGAGCAGAACTTTTTTCGGTCATGACCCTTCGACACGCTGGCTGCCGTACACATGGGCAGAATGTCGATGCCGCCCGATATTCGGCCCGTGTGTACTAGGCTTTAGTCTATACTGTATGGCACACACACTTCTATTTCCCAGATGCACTGGACATAAGGAGATGCACCAGGGTGGAATTAATAGAATTTATTTTCAAATTAGTTTAGATCAATTACAATATCTATCCAATTTTAAGGCAGGTCCTTAACCTCCCTGGTGGTATTCCTGAGTGTGGCTCGGGGTTCATTTTCACTGCCAAAAGCGGTAACCCCGAGCCACACTTGAGATTGCAGGATCCAGGCAAAGTTACTTAGCTTGTCCCCAGGATCCTGCGATGTCCCCCCGCTGTGTCTGCGGGCTGTGTCCTCCGCCCGATGTACTGTGTGTCGGGCTCTGTTCCCTGCGAGCGTTGCGTCACATGGAGACGGAGTCTGGCAGCAAATTCAAAAAGTGAATTACACACAACACATACAGTACACTGTAATCTGTAAGATTACATTACTGTATCAAATCATTTCACACCCCCTTTGTCTCTAGTGCTTTGTCCAGTGCCCTGCATGCACTTTTATATTTATATTATATATGTCATTTTTTCCACCTGGAAACTTGAGAATATCCATGGCATCCAAAAAGCATCCCTTTACGTCAAGAGCATTTTTTGACCAGCTAGAAAACAGCGATAGTAAATAAGATCACTTGCAGAATTGAGCGATACTGATTTGTGGGAAAATTCGTCATTAGACACTGAAAGGGACGAAAGCGACAATTCTGCAACTGAGCAAATTTCAGTGTTTTTGATTTGATTACATTATTGAATACATTTTATTATTATTATTATTATTATATTATTATTTTTGATAATTATTTATAGTTATTTATTATATTATAATTTATGATTTTGTTGTTTTCAAACTTTATCATACCCGGGATGTCTACTAGACTCTTGTTTGGAGAGATTTAAGTGAGTTATTCCTAAGAATGACAGGCCTACAATATAAAACGCCAGATTTCTATGCAAAACAAAGTACCAATTTGAGATGCAAAAATCTGACATAATCATACCGCCAGGGAGGTTAATGAAAAAGTCAACAAACCTGGGTCAGAGGCCAATTCTGGCCAAATGCCCACACAACCTTTGTATTATTTTGTTTATATACTGTAGAGTGTCCTTGAAAAAACTGAATCTTGATTGGCTAAACATTCCTGTTATTAAAGAGGAGTTCCAGTCTGTAAAAAAAATAAATAAATAAAAGTCAGCAGCTAAAAAATACTACAGCTGCTGAATTTTAATATAAGGACACTTACCTGTCCAGGGATTTCGTAATGTCAGTACGCCTAGCTGATCCCACGATTCATCAATCGGCTTCGGGTGCAGGCTGTAGTAAAGGAAACATGAAGTGAAGCCTTGCGGCTTCACAGCCTGTTTTCTACTGCGCATGCGTGAGTCACGCTGTGCTTTCTGATTGGTTCCACTGTCTTCTGGGACCTCTGCGTGTCCCAGAAGGCAGTGGGGGAAGGAGTAGGGGCCGGAAATGACATAGATCGCTGTGCGACAATCTTACCAGGAAGTGGGAGCGGGTACCTGTCAAAACCAGGTACCCGCTCCCCGTCCCGTTATGTGAACAATTGGAGCTTCACCTTTTGGGTAGAGCTCAGCTTTAAGTACAGCTGTAGCTACAGAATTGAAAAGGATACGCCTTTAGATGCAGTAATAGCCAAAAGAAAATTGTAATCAGGTAATGAATGAAATGCAATCAGGGCCAGATCTAGTCTGTCTGATCTGGGGATACAGTAAAAAAAAGTGAGTGAGGCACAGTATCAACACACCTTCGATTTATCCTTGTGGCTACATGCACCATGGTGAATGGGTAGGTATGGCTTAAAGAGAACAGAACCTGTGCCTATTCCCTGTATACACTTCATACATATGCCACAGCCCCTGTACCCACAAAATACTGCTATTTACTTAGCCACAAATGAAAGTCTCATAGACACCCCTAAACTTCCGAACAAAGGATCATTTAAAAGAACACTATTCCATTACGTTTACTTTTCTGCACCAAAAAAAAATGAACTCTTTGCCTGAGAGAAGAAGAACTTAATTATAATTAGCAACTGTTGAGATAATAAAGACTTTTTAAAGTACAACAGTGGGGGAGATTTACTAAAATGGGTGCACACAAATTCAGGTGCAGCTGTGCATAATAACCAACCAGCTTCTAACTTCAGCTTGTTCAATTAAGCTTTGACAATAAACCTAGGAGCTGATTACTATACACAGCTGCACCAGATTCTGTTTGCACCAATTTTAATAAATCTCCCCCAGTGTGTAGAGTGCATTAATCAGAGATGGAGAAGGGAATAGGGCCCTGAAAGAGAATATTATGACTGGAAGATGACCTGTGCTCTATTTTCTTCCCAGTAGTCACTGACCGGTACAGATCTAGGTGGGTTTGATTTGCACTAAAGTGATGCAGCTGTGCATGGTAGCCAATCAGCTTCTAACTTCAGTTTGTTCAGTTAGGCTGTGATCTCCGATTCTCATCACAGCTACATAAACAGGGGAGGCAAGCCTTAAGTAACTATTGTGGCTTATCTCATTTTCATCAAATGGACACCTGTGTGCATTCACGGATTTCTGGTTCTCTTATATACCTACAGGTTTACCTGTTTGAGGAGTGACATTTCTCACCACCCCCCAAAAAAAAGATGGCTACATGTGTAGTCTGCTCATAGGAGTATCCCTACATTTATTATTAGTATATGATAATGCTTGTCCTGAATTATATATTTGCTCCAGTATGACTTACTCCACTGTAAGGGAAGAATATCTCCAGTGAATTTAAACAATACTGTCTTATTTTATTATTTATTCACACATTGATATTGGAAATTATAGATATTTTAAATTTATTATATTCAATGTATATGTGTCCTTTTTTGTTTACAACCTACCTATTTGTAATTCTATAATGTCTGCTGTTGGTGTTTTATTAGACTTGCACATTAACTGGGCACTCACCCAGTATTAAAAGGGTGTTCACAATCCATTAATTGGAAAAAATGATCCCATGGGCTACTTTATTCTTTTTAGTTTGCATGTTGAAAGCTAGTCAGCCTTGCCAAATATTTACTAAAATGGGTGCACACAAATTCAGGTGCAGCTGTGCATAATAACCAACCAGCTTCTAACTTCAGCTTGTTCAATTAAGCTTTGACAATAAACCTAGGAGCTGATTACTATACACAGCTGCACCAGGTTCTGTTTGCACCAATTTTAATAAATCTCCCCCAGTGT
>BLSH010430184.1:249368-270576 GCA_018402905.1 Glandirana rugosa
CTGTGCTCTATTTTCTTCCCAGTAGTCACTGACCGGTACAGATCTAGGTGGGTTTGATTTGCACTAAAGTGATGCAGCTGTGCATGGTAGCCAATCAGCTTCTAACTTCAGTTTGTTCAGTTAGGCTGTGATCTCCGATTCTCATCACAGCTACATAAACAGGGGAGGCAAGCCTTAAGTAACTATTGTGGCTTATCTCATTTTCATCAAATGGACACCTGTGTGCATTCACGGATTTCTGGTTCTCTTATATACCTACAGGTTTACCTGTTTGAGGAGTGACATTTCTCACCACCCCCCAAAAAAAAGATGGCTACATGTGTAGTCTGCTCATAGGAGTATCCCTACATTTATTATTAGTATATGATAATGCTTGTCCTGAATTATATATTTGCTCCAGTATGACTTACTCCACTGTAAGGGAAGAATATCTCCAGTGAATTTAAACAATACTGTCTTATTTTATTATTTATTCACACATTGATATTGGAAATTATAGATATTTTAAATTTATTATATTCAATGTATATGTGTCCTTTTTTGTTTACAACCTACCTATTTGTAATTCTATAATGTCTGCTGTTGGTGTTTTATTAGACTTGCACATTAACTGGGCACTCACCCAGTATTAAAAGGGTGTTCACAATCCATTAATTGGAAAAAATGATCCCATGGGCTACTTTATTCTTTTTAGTTTGCATGTTGAAAGCTAGTCAGCCTTGCCAAATATTTACTAAAATGGGTGCACACAAATTCAGGTGCAGCTGTGCATAATAACCAACCAGCTTCTAACTTCAGCTTGTTCAATTAAGCTTTGACAATAAACCTAGGAGCTGATTACTATACACAGCTGCACCAGATTCTGTTTGCACCAATTTTAATAAATCTCCCCCAGTGTGTAGAGTGCATTAATCAGAGATGGAGAAGGGAATAGGGCCCTGAAAGAGAATATTATGACTGGAAGATGACCTGTGCTCTATTTTCTTCCCAGTAGTCACTGACCGGTACAGATCTAGGTGGGTTTGATTTGCACTAAAGTGATGCAGCTGTGCATGGTAGCCAATCAGCTTCTAACTTCAGCTTGTTCAGTTAGGCTGTGATCTCCGATTCTCATCACAGCTACATAAACAGGGGAGGCAAGCCTTAAGTAACTATTGTGGCTTATCTCATTTTCATCAAATGGACACCTGTGTGCATTCACGGATTTCTGGTTCTCTTATATACCTACAGGTTTACCTGTTTGAGGAGTGACATTTCTCACCACCCCCCAAAAAAAAGATGGCTACATGTGTAGTCTGCTCATAGGAGTATCCCTACATTTATTATTAGTATATGATAATGCTTGTCCTGAATTATATATTTGCTCCAGTATGACTTACTCCACTGTAAGGGAAGAATATCTCCAGTGAATTTAAACAATACTGTCTTATTTTATTATTTATTCACACATTGATATTGGAAATTATAGATATTTTTAATTTATTATATTCAATGTATATGTGTCCTTTTTTGTTTACAACCTACCTATTTGTAATTCTATAATGTCTGCTGTTGGTGTTTTATTAGACTTGCACATTAATTGGGCACTCACCCAGTATTAAAAGGGTGTTCACAATCCATTAATTGGAAAAAATGATCCCATGGGCTACTTTATTCTTTTTAGTTTGCATGTTGAAAGCTAGTCACCCTTGCCAAATATGCCACGTCAGATGTGTGCTAGCCAAGAAATAAAAACATGAAGCGGAGCTTGCTGCTGATGTTTGTAATGAGAAGCACTGTGGAACTGTGCAGCTGCCAGCAAAATCACCATCAATAAACATTCAGACAAACACTTTTTCATGCCTGTCTGTATGCTGCCTCTTGCCTTCTTGTGTGTATCCATTAAAAAAGAAGGGTTGCTCTTCCAATACAAAGAACCTGCAGGGCCTAGTGATTGTAAAGGGAACTTTTGAAGAAGCTAAAGCCTGTGTATTGTGTTTAAACATTCTACTGAAGCGAAAAGATGCTATCATAAGGCTAGACTTAAAAGCCCAATGGTATGCTAAAATAACCATTCTATAGCTTCAAATAAGCAATATAATATGTGACAGAGCCATATGTAACCAACTGCTTATTTATTTAGACAAGTATAGAGAATCCATTATAAAATACAGCACTTTCTAAGGAACAGTACTAAATGCTGCTAGGTTAGGTATACTTTATAAATGAAATGTCTTGGATTTTGAACTAATTTACCTACAACATGTATCAATTTAACCAATGGAAAGAACACAGAAGTGTGTTATTAATGCACAACAGTGCATATACTCTATACCCACAGAGCCACCCTAAAAAAACACACTGTGTGTGTGTGTATGTACAGGTGCTGGTCATATAATTAGAATATCATCAAAAAGTTGATATATTTCACTAATTCCATTCAAAAAGTGAAACTTGTATATTATGTCCATTCATTACACACAGGCTGATATATTTCAAATGTTTATTTCTTTTAATTTTGATGATTATAACTGACAACTAAGGAAAATCCCAAATTCAGTATCTCAGAAAATTAGAATATTACTTAAGACCGATACAAAGAAAGGATTTTTAGAAATCTTGGCCAACTGAAAAGTATGAACATGAAAAGTATGAGCATGTACAGCACTCAATACTTAGTTGGGGCTCATTTTGCCTGAATTACTGCAGCAATGCGGCGTGGCATGGAGTCGATCAGTTTGTGGCACTGCTCAGGTGTTATGAGAGCCCAGGTTGCTCTGATAGTGGCCTTCAGCTCTTCTGTATTGTTGGGTCTGGCATATCGCATCTTCCTTTTCACATTACCTCATGGATTTTCTATGGGGTTAAGGTCAGGCGAGTTTGCTGGCCAACTAAGAACAGGGATACCATGGTCCTTAAACCAGGTACTGGTAGCTTTGGCACTGTGTGCAGGTGCCAAGTCCTGTTGGAAAATGAAATCTGCATCTCCATAAAGTCGGTCAGCAGCAGGAAGCATGAAGTGCTCTAAAACTTCCTGGTATATGGCTGCGTTGACCTTGGACCTCAGAAAACACAGTGGACCAACACCAGCAAATGCCATGGCACCCCAAACCATCACTGACTGTGGAAACTTTACTCTGGACCTCAAGCAACATGGATTGTGTGCCTCTCCTCTCGTCCTCCAGATTCTGGGACCATGATTTCCAAAGGAAATGCAAAATTTACTTTCATAAGAGAACATAACTTTGGACCAGTCCTTTTTGTCTTAAGCCCAGACGAGACACTTCTGATGCTGTCTGTTGTTCAAGAGTGGTTTGACACAAGGAATGCGACAGCAGAAACCCATGTCTTGCATACGTCTGTGCGTAGTGGTTCTTGAAGCACTGACTCCAGCTGCAGTCCACTCTTTGTAAATCTCCCCCACATTTTTGAATGAGTTTTGTTTAACAATCCTCTCCCGTATGTGGTTATCCCTATTGCTTGTACACTTTTTTCTACCACATCTTTTCCATCCCTTCGCCTCTCTATTAATGTGCTTGGACGCAGAGCTCTGTGAACAGCCAGACTCTTTTGCAATGACCTTTTGTGTCTTGCCCTCCTCGTGCAAGGTGTCAATGGTCGTCTTTTGGACAACTGTCAAGTCAGCAGTGTTCCCCATGAGCTGATCAGAGTGTGGCACCAGATGTCTTCAATATTGAACCTTTTCACAATATTCAAATTTTCTGAGAAACTGAATTTGGGATTTTCCTTAGTCATCAGTTATAATCATCAAAATTAAAAGAAATAAACATTTGAAATATATCAGTTTGTGTAATGTGAATGAATATAATATACACGTTTCCCATGTTGAATGAAATTAGTGAAATAAATCAACTTTTTGATGATATTCTAATTATATGACCAGCACCTGTGTGTAAGTATATATATATATATATATATATATTATATACACAGCGCTCAGCATTAATGAGTACACCTCTTTTGAAAAGTAAAATTGTAATCAATATCTCAATTTTAGTTTAAAGAACATTTGTTTAGCTGATTACATGAAAGTCAGGTTAATAGTATAGCTAAGATTACAAAATCTTCAATTTTACTCAAATTAGCTGATGCAAAAATAAATACACCCCACAACAAAAACTACTACATCTAGTATTTTGTAAGCCCGCCATGATTAGATCTAGATTAGATCTAGACATTGAATGAACAAGTTGGCGATATAATGCAACATCGATCTTTTTCCATCCTTCAAGAACGACCTCTTTTAGAGCCTGGATGCTGAATGGAAAGTGATGCTCAACTTGTCTCTTCAGAATTCCCCATAGGTGTTCGATTTGGTACAGATCAGGAGACATACTTGGCCCCAGTTTGGCTTTCTACTTCTTTAACTAACTGCAGTGAACTTGCATGGTGATTTTGTTCAACCCCTCTTATCAGAAGACACTCCTGTTGAGGTGTTAACTTCTGTGAATGATCTGGAAGTCTCTGAAATGGTTGCAGTTCTATCTTTGTTCAATTTTTGTATCACTTTTGCTACAGTATTCTGACCGATAAGTAAAGCTTTTCTGATCTTATTGTAGCCTGCACCTTTCTTGTGTAAAGAAATTATTTTCTTTCTCAGGCCTTGTGACATTTCTCTTCCACGTGGTGCCACTTCTGACAGCATGAAATGGGAAGGTGTTTTCTTTGTTAACGCGCAACTCCAATTTTCTTGAGAAAAAACATTTCCCTCTGGGTAATGTATGTACATTGCAAGCATTATAACAACCTTTGTTGCAGATTCCTACATTTTGTTATTGTGAAGATATCCCTGTTCACTCCTCTGTGCCTCTGTGCTGAGAGTATCTAAAAGGAGTGGTTTCATAATTATCAGCCAGCTGTGCAACTGCAGAGAAAAATACTTTTTTGTGTGTGCAAATTAACAAATCTTGGTTGCAATCAGTGGCCTACATTTGTGGGAGTATTTTGTAGTAAAGTGTCCCATAGAAAATGTTGATTATGAAAAGAAAGTAAAGGTTTTCTGACAAATCTGTTGGGGTGAACTCATTTTCTCTGAGCACTATATATGTATCCTGCTCTGGAATTAATGTATCTGCTTTCTCTCCTCTTTCTCTGCTATCCCACTTCTGAGGTGACAAATGGTTATTCGGGTGCTTTTATCACACTTTATTAAACTGGTAATTTGTATGGCATTCATTGGCTGATCCTCACTGAGCTGTGATGAGAAGTAGAGAACATCATCTCTGCTTTTCATTGCATCTATATAAACCATTGCACACGGGAGATAAGCCATTAGTGATAGTCACTATTGTGGCTTATCTCAATGCCATCAAACAGACACCTGTGTGCGTTTACTGATTTCTGCACTGGATGAACACCAGCCACTGCAATGGCACATAGAAAACAACCCAATACAACACACATCACACCACCCCCTGAGGTACAACAATGTTTGAACATAAATCTATAGATCTCAGATCCATTTTAATGAAAATAAGATATATGCCAGAATTTATAATAACTGTCACACATACAAACCCACCACAACTTTTCCTGTGGTCTAAAGATATTCTTTCAGCCTAATTGTATTAGTATAATCCTTTTATATAACAAACAAACAAACAAAAAATAATTATAACCAAATTATCTAATGCTGTCTCTAGTTTGTAGATAATGAAACTGGAGGTAATTAAGACCAACTTTAAGCTGTAGCACAGAGTGCCTGTCTCTGTACTCTGTGTAGCAGGTGACAAATTTTCCGCTGCAAGCCCTTTCCATTTCTGGTTGTTAAGAATGCCACTGGCTTCACAGCTGATGGCCTCCTAGCAGCTAGTGATGCTTACAGTGGATGGAGCCTGACGGGAGCCTCTTCTTGTGATTGACAGAAGGCAGGGGCAGATTCTATAGTCAATAACAAATAGCAGGCTGTCCATTAGCTATGGATTTAAAAACTGCCTGCTGTCAATCACAAGGGAAGCAGGCCAGATGGGGAACTAGTGTCTGTGAATCCCCATCAAGCTTCACGCACCCAGCCATAAAAATCCTCCTCTGCTGAGTTGTATGAGTAACATGTGCAGCAGCAGGAGGGAACAGCACTGAGGATAGAGTGTCCATATGGACAATCCAATCTCAGTTCACCTTAGAACGCAGTGTGTGCCCCAGATTCACATACCTGTTTACAAATGGTACATGAATTTGTCACCTGAACTGACATTTGATGTGCTGAGGCACATTGGAATTGTAAAGAGTGTCTTAAGCCGGCCATAGGCAGTTTGAATCTCAGTCAGTTCAACAGGGACCAGCCGAGATTCAAATCATGTATGAATGTACCCGATTTGATTGATCGATCAGCTTAGGTATAACCAGCCTGTCTAATTTTACATGCGATTATTGCTAGCAGCTGTTATAGCCGCTAGCAATAATCTCTGTATTCTCTCAGTGGAGGTGGCTTTCCCCCCTGGGAAAACATAATGGCTCTGCAGGATGAATTCTCCTATCAACAGTGACTGCACTGCAGGAAAAGAAAGTCGCTCCGCCTATGGCCAGCTTCAGACACTCTTTATGAATTCTCCTAAATGTATTTATCAGTTAGAAGGCACTTATTATACCACATATCTCTTATTATGGTAGGTGCTATTAATTACAAGAAGATATATGGGCACTTATATTTTTTCACTAGTGCCTAGAGGAGTTTCACTAAGAAAAGGCATTTTTACCCTAAGCTTAGGCCATTTATAATGAAACAGGTGAACGGATAACATTAGAAGTTACTGAGTTTTAAATGACCAGGCAGCCTCTTTACCAAATAATGTTGTTATTCTCTCATTCACTCCTGACTTTAATCTCATTCCACTCTGCAATCTGTTCAGAGCGCAATGTGCCAGTGTGAGGAGTGCCATGATGTGGACTGGACAGATGGAGAGGGGTCCTGCCTGCCTGCAAGCATTTGCATGTCGTTTATGAAACACTGATTTAAAAAGGTGGATCTGAGGCATAAACAAGCCAAGGTCTTTTGAAAGTTATTAAATCACACTCTGATAAATCTTGTCATACTGCAGCATAGGAATACAAACTAAATGAGATTAACTAGTTCGCAGCAAAGAGTGACTAGATCAAATCTTTTGCGTAGCTATTCACTGCTAGTTGTCACATCCGCAGCCAAAGCACACAGATTACATTTTCCATGCATTTCAAACAAGACACCTTTATCCCAATATGCAGTCCCCTGACAATTTAGCACTTTAACAGAGGTTGCCAGTTATATAAGTGTGTCAGATGTTTCTAATATATAGCCATATGCCTGCGCTGCAGCATCCACCAAGCTTGATTCTGTCGGGAAGGGGGCCAATTTTTAAATGTAATTTGCAAGGGTTACAGGGATTAACATTAGCCCCTCTGTACCCCTTACATCTAAACAGAAAAAGTCAGAGAGAAGCAAATCAGCTGATGTAACTTGAGGCTGCTGATTATTAACATGAAGAAAGTCATTAGAACAGGAAATTCCTATGACTGTGAATTAAGAGGCATGCAAAATGTGACAGCAGGCTTGTCTCATCAAATTCTTATTGGTGAGTTAAAATTTGGAACCAGCAAATTTAATGAAATAATCAGGCTGATATAAAATGTCTTTAAACAGACATTGAAATATTTCTCGCCTACAACAACAATTATGTAACCTGCCAATGTAAGAGCAAGTTGTCAGGTTTTATGGTGAAAAGATGACGGAAATGTTTCAGTGCATGGCTGCTCACATCAAAATGTTGTGCTACAGCAGCAAGTGTGGCAGACAGGAAACCTCAATAATTCTCCAGGACAAAACCCCCAAAAAATTCCAAATATGTAGAATGAAGAATCTTATTGTATACTCCAAGAAAAATCTATGGATAATTTTTAATGGAATTGTAATAAAGATGGAATTATTTTAACTTTTCTGAAGCGTATGTGACTATAAAGTCCACAATTCTCTACACACGACACTATATTAAGCAAAAAAAAAAATTTGTACTGGAATCTTTCTATTGCTTTATTTCACTAATGAGGCCACTGTCCAATGGCATTTCTCAAACTCACCAGCAAGGATAGTGTGATATGCAAACCCATGCTTGGATCTGCCAAGATTTTTGTCCTGGAAGAAGCAGGAAATGGGACAGTGGGCAGCAGTTAAGGCAAGAAAGAATGCACTGGCATTCAGTAGGGGATATGCTTGTTTTCTTAGTTGGTGCCAGGTTTACCTTCAACTTCTGGCAGATGCTTGAGAGTAAAACCACATAATGGTTTATTATAACTGTGAAAGGATCAAAGAACAGGGGGTGAAATTTCTGTGTTAGAGTTCACAGGCATGCACATTTGTCTGAATAATTATAAAGAAATTTCAGCTGATTAACTGTTAATATTGTTTGCATTATGAAGCATGCAACATGAGATATGGAAACACTTGAGGAACACCCATGATATAGTGGATGGAAGTTTATTTGGAGAAGGAAACTATGGTAGGGAGATGTGACTGCTGACAAAGCCCCAGAGACACAAAAGAACAAAGCCTACAATATTTCACCTATAACTAAGCATTTCCTTTGAAAGCACTGACCGATGACCGATGAAAAGGAATATGGACTATTTTACACTTTAAAAAGTTAAAGTCTTACTTGCAATAGAAACCATCTATTATTACCTTAATTAACCAGAAAGCCTCTTCTGTGCCCCTCTCTCGATTTAGCTGCTGTTTGCTACTGGTATCTGACTTTGCCTGGCTTCAAAACTAAAGCCTGCCAGCTGCTATGCCCCTGATTAATGACCATTGAAATGACAGTTGACAAGGCTTAGCCATGAACTCAAGTCAAGTCAGGTCCCAATAACAAACTAAAACAAATTCAAAGAGGAGCAAAGAATTGGAATTCCTAGTACCACCCTTTCCATCCATATTGGTGTTCTACAGGGATGTGTTCTCAGCCCTTACCTTTGACACTATATATACTCATGATTGTCTGTCTTCTCACAGTACTACTGCTATTATAAAGTTTGCATATGATATAGCTATTATTGGTCTCATCAAAAGTGATGAGACAGCTTACAGAGAGGAGCACAGGAATTAAGGCCTGCCTCAAATAACCAAGAACTTAAAGTAATTGTGAGCATACAGTATGTTATAGACACTTTCTAATACAGTTATAAATATGCAGGCACCATAACTGCTTTTACTTGGCTTCAGAAATTATCTGAATTGCCTTTGTTACAAGGTTAAAGTGGTAGTAAACGCTGTTTTTTATTTATTCTACTGCTATAATAAGGCTTACCTGTAGGTACAGTAAATACGTATCTTCTAAATGTGTATCATTTAGGAGATATTTACTTTAATAGCAGCCAGTGACGTCACTGTTGCATGCACATTGTGCTCTCAATGGACGGCATTCTGTCCATTGAGAGAATTTGTCGTGGCCATGACTCCACTGCGCTCTCAATGGACGGCATTCTGTCCATTGAGAGAATTTGCCATGGCCATGACTCCTGTGCACATGTGCAAGAGTGACGTCATTGTCAAAGCTCTGGAACTCGTAAACTCAGAAGGAAGACTGAGTGAAGATGGAAGCCCTGTCAGCGGTGACAGCGCACTGCTGGAGATCTTCATTTTACGGTAAGTCTATCGTAATGTGCTATTATACTAGCACTAGCACATTATCCTGCAGGGGCCCGCTTATTTTTTGTGTGGTTTGCTACCGCTTTAAAAAGTTCTGTCATGTGATCATGCCTCTCTTCTTTCTGAAAGTGGTGGGCAGGGCTGCAGAACACTGTGCAGACACACAGTGTGTCTGTATTTCATAGTCTGTTTAGCCTGATGCAAGATGCAGGCTGTGCTTGAGCAGGGCGAGGAAGAACCTCTTCATGAGGCAGGCTGTAATTGGGAAGGGGTATGTGCTAGAGGCAGACTGTGATTGGTCGGGGGTGGCAGCTGAACAAACTACCTAATACAGACATGCTGTGTGTCTGCACAATGTCCTGTGCCACTGAATGGCCAGCCAAACAACGACTGACCATGACACAGATCAACTTCTGTGCTTTGTGTGGTCAGTTTTGATAGATGATCATATCACATTTTTGTGGCAAATTACTGCATAAAACCAGTTAATTCTAGGGGATTCACATACTTTTTCTTGCCAGTGTATATAGCTGGATTAGACTGAAGACTATGACTTTAGCTGTGCCTAAGCACCTTCACACCCTCCCCTAGCTCTTTAAGAAATGTATGCTTAAAGGTAACCATTATGCCCCCAATTTAGGAAAAATATAATGAGAGTTTTAAAAGGGATAATGGGTATGGCGCTGCTCTGAAAAGTGTCACGTGCTTTGTGCAATGTTTAAACCATCCAATATTCAAAATAAACATCAAAATAAAGAGCAATTAATATTAAAGTGATTGATGTTTCTGCTAGACTATTATGTTAAATAAGCTTTATTGTGCCTAAATATTACAGTGAATCAACATAAACTTCTACCCGGGAGGTTCGGGTGCAGCCAGCAGTGGAGGTGATTCCTGGAGTTGCACAAGGGAGTAAGAGAACAGCAGAGGTGCTACAGAGAGAGGGAAAGACTTTAAAGTGATCCACCAGTGTCGGTGAGTGATAGACCCTGGAGCTGGGAGAGAGAGTGCTGGAGCAGGCTGGAAGAGGAATAGTGGGCAGTCTGTTGAAGCCTTGGGAGCCAGTCATGAGAAGGAGTGTCACTGAAGAAAAGCAGGTCGTTGGGACTTGGAAGAGGAATGTGCTGGGAGTTGTAGTCCATCAAAGGCCCGGCTAGCACTCAAGTACTTTGCTACATATTCAGGGGCTCATGACCCCTTGCCTGTAATGGGTAGTCCTGAGGTCCTGCTGTCACATTGTAGGCCTCGCCATGTGCTAGTCGCGATGAAGAGAAAAGAGAAGAGAAGCTTGATAAATTTCCTTTCGAGCTGGAAACTGAAGTGAGGTGCTGGAGAGAGAACTGTAGGAGAAACGGTTAGCAAGTGATGTGCTGGAGAGTTGTGAGGAGTAACAGTCTGCAGAAGGAGAGTCTGCAGAGTCAGCATGCATATACAGGACTGTATATGGAATTCATGTACCATAATTTTCGGGGCATCCCACAGTCACCCCTTTTCCCCATCCAATTTATTTTCCCTAAATAAAACAACAAAAACAAGTGCTAGTCTGGTCAGTGTCTGCAGATGTGTGAGATAAGGTGAACCACAACTACTAGCTACTCCCAAGGGAGCACATGGCTACATTTTGGGGCTCGTTTTCCGGGATTACCTGTAAGGCTGTCAGTCGTCGCCCATAGCAACTGCAAGAGAACTGAGCCAGAGGAATGTGTAACCTGTTTTATTCATGGAGAAAAAGGAGGAACGGCTGCACACCTAAACTCAGTGCAATGAAAATGTATTAATAAGAGGTCATAAAAACAACGTACAAAGGTACAAGACAGGTGCCGCGTTTCACACGATAAACGTGCTTTATCACAATGTGATAAAGCACGTTTATCGTGTGAAACACATCACCTTTCCTGTGCCTGTGCCTTTGTAAGTTATTTTTATGACCTCCTATTAATAAATTTTCATTGCATTGAGTTTGGGTGTGCAGCCCTTCCTACTTTTTCTCCGTGAACTATGCTGCTGCAGCAAAAGGGCGAGCACCCCACTCAATTCCTTCATTAAGCTCACCTGGTACATCCTGGAGCAGCCCTTCCTTTGTATTGTAACCTGTTTTATTGTCGATGTGGATTTAACTGGGACAAGGATTCTGTGCTCTGCCTTGAACTATGCTTGATAAGTGTGCCGTTGTCCATAGCAAAATGCGGGAGCCGTCAGCAGTATTGCGGCCTACTTACCCAATTGCCTCAAAACAGTGCTGGGGATGGACACTTGAATACTAATCCTCAATTCAGTGACTTGTACTATGTGTCATTACCTGCGGAAATTACGGTGGGTGAACCAGTGTTGCCAACCGCCAGTAAATTTACTGACAGTTTGTAAAAATCAGTGATTTTTACAACTGTCTATAAATATCAGGGTCTGATAATTTGCCATGCTGTGCTGACTTTTTAAGTGTAAACCGGGCAAACTACTTGATATGGGTATTGTCAGTGTTTCCATGTTGTGTTTAAATATCAATTGTCTTAGTTTTTAATAGGAGCTCTGTTATTTTTCAGGTTGCCAGTAAAAAATGTGCTCCGCCAGTAAATTTTCCATGTCTTGCCAGTAAAAAATGCTGCGGGAGGTTGGCAACACTGGGGTGAACACGCCCATGGATTACAAATATGTCCCGTGCCATGCCACGACCGGACATTACCACTGGATTACAAATATGCCCAGCGTTTTGCTAAAGCTGGGCATTAAAAGTGCTTTGAACAATATCAGAGAAAATTAAAAAGTCCCCAAATCTCTGCTCAGCGCTTAGGAGGCAATGTCCCCTTAAAACAGGTCCTTTCGAGTGGAAGTAATAAGCAGCTGCTGGAAACACTTGAACTCAAGTTAATCAATCCACCAACATCCAGAGAAATCCCTGCAGCAGCGCTAATGATAGATTGCCAATCAACCAAAATGTGATCGTGCGATGTCATCAAAATTCAGTTATTTAGGTGTAGTGTCCCATCCACCATCACACTGTAACCTCGTGAGAGTAAACAGAAATCCCCCTTTGGGGATGCACTCACCAGAGACTGGTGAGATACCAGCATTGGGTTTCAATAATATGAAGAGGATCTCCAGCGATATCTCCAAACCAATACTTGGTCCGCTCCACAGGTAGAAACTCCTCATAAACTCAAATTGATAGGAAGGAAAAAGAAATCAACCAAAATGTGATTGTGCAATGTCATCAAAATTCAGTTATTTAGGTGTAGTGTCCCATCCACCATCACACTGTCACGTCGTGAGAGTAAACAGAAATCCCCCTTTGGGGATGCACTCACCAGAGACTGGTGAGATACCAGCATTGGGTTTCAATAATATGAAGAGGATCTCCAGCGATATCTCCAAACCAATACTTGGATAGACCACGGTCCGCTCCACAGGTAGAAACTCCTCATAAACTCAAATTGATAGGAAGGAAAAAGAAAGGAGAAAAAGCACCTTCATAGCGTAAAACCGCATTTTATTGTAAACCCAAATCCCATTTAAAATTCACTCACATGGTAAACATCATAACTGCGCATGTCAACAATACCGCCTCCGGGTTTCCACGTTCTTGTCCAGTCCGGTGCCAGCCCAATCTGTCATAGAACCCTTCGCGTTTTGTCACATCCGACTTCGACAGAGGGCGCCCTCAGTCGAAGTCGGATGTGACAAAACGCGTCAGGGCGGGGCCGAGCGACGCACTGGCGGATGTAATTTGCCGACCAACGGACAAAGGGTTCTGTCAGGAATAGTCCCTCCAGCGGGTGGCGCTGCGGCTCGGGGATTCTTTGGCTGCAATTCCAGTATCCACCAGCGAGGGTCTCCCAGCAATCAGAGGCCCATGAGTCACCACCTGATGCTCGTTACAGGAAGGATATTTAAACCCTGACTGCCATATGCATGATGCCTTGGTGTTTTGTCTCCATGTGCCTCTGAATCCTGTAGCCTGCTATCCGGAGATCCTGTATCCGCTCTGGGACCCCTGTCTGCAGCCTGATCTTTCCCCCGTGTCCTCCAGCATCTGCTCCCTGTGCCTGTCCTGTCCTGCTCCCTGCCCCCTCTGCTGATCTCCCGTGTATGACCCTGGCCTGGCTTCGTTTACGGTTTGGACATTCCCCTTTTACACAGTTTCACTATTTTCTGTTATTACATGGTTTGTTATATTAGATGTGCGTTTTGATCACTTTGAGTTTATGAGGAGTTTCTACCTGTGGAGCGGACCGTGGTCTATCCAAGTATTGGTTTGGAGATATCGCTGGAGATCCTCTTCATATTATTGAAACCCAATGCTGGTATCTCACCAGTCTCTGGTGAGTGCATCCCCAAAGGGGGATTTCTGTTTACTCTCACGAGGTGACAGTGTGATGGTGGATGGGACACTACACCTAAATAACTGAATTTTGATGACATTGCACGATCACATTTTGGTTGATTGGCAATCTATCATTAGCGCTGCTGCAGGGATTTCTCTGGATATTAAAAGTGCTTTGCAAATGTCTGCCCTAATTCCTGCAAATAGTAAAGTATGCCTGGGACTGTTCTTGTTGCTAAGGGGAGAGACTGTGTTTAAGGTGTGCTTTCCAGCAGAACAGTGGATGCTAAAACTTACTGCAACCACCGTCGGAGTCGGCAAGTCTGGACAAGTCCAGCTAGCATCACAGTGTCTGTAAAGTTTTGTCCTTCACACAAGGGGTTACAGCATTGTGACATGCAGCAAGCTCACTTATCAGGACATTTTGCGCCAGCTCGTCTGGTAACGTGAGGGCGGCGCCAAGCCATGGAAGAAGCTACAAGCCTGCAGCTAGCATCAATTACCACGAGGAGAGAGATGGTGGAAGGTGGGAGACATCAGAAATGTCGGAGCGGACCCTGATCGACACGGGGGTCCGGTTGGAGCCAAGCAGAGGAATAGCTTTTGGGAGTTATCAAGGGGATGGAGCGGTTGTGTCTCGTATGCTCGGACTGCCAGGTGCTTACCGTGAATGTCACTGCCTGGGCCCGGTGCGGTCATTGTGACCTTCTGCTCACCCGGCGAGTATCTGCAGAGCGGGAGCCACAATACTACTTTGTGGACCTGCACACAGGGCTATGTCGTCTGCAGCCACGGAAATCCCGTAAGGCCAGATCGGGCCTGATGACGTCGCTTGAAGGCAGGGTAGAGCACCAACCTAGCGGCTCCCCTGTGAAGATCCAGGATGAAGGGGAAGGAGAGACTGTTGTAGCCTGTGGCCTGGTAGGGACTCAGGACCGTGAGTACTGTTAAGCGGGAGCCCAGGGTCCCTGAAACGCTGTCTGTGCCCCCATCTGCAAGCATCCCAGTTAGGCTGGAGTCAGTGTCTAAAGGGGTAAGCGGTCCCTGCTGAGCCGAACGAGGATGCAGAGCAGAGGGCCATAGCCTGGGGGTTGCCCAGACTGTTGGCTGAATTTGGGTCATTAGAGCACCTGGTGGAGTTGTCATTTCCAAGTGAGGGGTCGGGTGAAGAGGATGAGGTGGGGAGTTCGCAGACTCTCTATTTATCCAAAGGGGATGAGACGGAGACTCCGCAGGACACCAGATTGGCAACAGGAACCCCCAGCTTCAGCTATCAGACTTTCCAAAATAGGCCTTCCACTGCCCAGACCAGAGCACCCACGTACCAGCAGATGGTGGTGAAGTCCCCAGATACACTAGTCAAGCCTGGGAAGGGAAACTTCGCCAGTCTACCCAGGTTCTCTCGGTATCAAAGGGAGGTACAATGCCGGGTTGCTTTGGAGTGGGGCCTGGACTATACCTATGTCCCTCTCCATGTCATGTAGATCGTTGGGAGCTCAAGGGAGGACGATATGACATAGGACTTTCTGCATCTTCTTAAGCCCTTGTGGGGTCCTGAGAGCAATTGTTGGGAGAGGTTCAAGGGATTTGAAACAGGAATGAAGTCTTGGACGGTCCATAAGGAGAGATTGTGTGATGGTCATCAGGCCCAATCAGGCCCAATCAGCCCGCAAGGAGCTACTCAATATCCGTCCGGGAGGAAGGGGGAGGTTGGAAGAGGTTGCCCGATCCCCATTACTACGTCTAAGCAGACTGCTGGAGTTAGGGTGGATGTAGGAACACTTCCATTGACTGTTGGAGTTAAATTCCTCCTGATGGCAGGACAAACTAGCCTGCCACCCTGTGCCCAGTGGAGGAGACTACCCATTGAAGGACACTTGGGTGAAGTTTGCCCTGTTTGTTTTTTTTTCTCCCCTTTGAAGCCTGCCACCTGGGGGGGCTCCTTCCCCCAGGAACTTTAAAGGAACTTCCAATAATGTTTCCCTTCTCTGTTCTGCTGTGAGTTTCTAACCCCTCACTGGCAGAGCAGGTAGGTAAAACACTATGTTGAAAAGGTTGAAGCATTTTTTCTATTAGGAGGTTAGGAAGCCCCTCCTGATAGATTACTGTTTGTTAGTTTGTTTCGGTAGTTGTGTTTCCCTTCTCTTAGGATTGCTGGGATGGAACGGTCAAACCAAACGTCAACTTCTACTAACTAGGCGAGTAGAGGGCTTCCCTTTAGGGGGAGGTGCTCTGACTCAAGAAATGTATAGTAGTCTGCATGTGGATAGTTGCAGGGATTGTAGATAGGAACTGTAATAAACGGTATATTGTAAATATTACCAAAAGTGGATATGATTTATTTTTGATACTTATTTATTCATGTACAGTTTTGTATTTCCCCTTCAAAGTTTGTTCCCTTATCCCCTCCCTCTTTTGCAGGATGCCCTGCTTCTGTTTTAAGAAGCCTTTTTTTTATTTCAGCTGGGGACCAGCTGATGTTTGGGTGGAGAGTGTAGTGCCTCCATAGTATAGGTGCATTTTTGTAGCAGGGTTTTGCTAGGAGAGGCAAAATTTAGTCAAGCCTAACTGTATGTGCAGGCCTGAATGTTTTGATCTGGGCTTGGGGAGTGGCTCAGGTAGGACTGGGGCAGCCCAACAGATGAGGTCACTAAACCCTCCTACATTCTTCTGGGCGGCACTGGAACTTTTCAGAATTAAGGTGGGACAAGAGGTGTCATTATTTGGAGTGTCATGGGAAGCCCTGACCAATCCCCAATCTGGATTGGCAGGGGGCAGGCCTTCTTATATACTCTGGGCTGGGTCAGTCTAGAGGAATAAGTCGGGTGGAAGTCTGAGATGTAGCAGGAGGTGCTGTGGAGGCCTCTACCCGGGAGGTCATCCCTCTCTGGGGGGGCGATCTTGAGGCCTGGAAGTTCGAGTGCAGCCAGGAGTGGAGGTGATTCCTGGAGTTGCACAAGGGAACAGTAGGACAGCGGAGTTGCTACAGAGTGCACTCAAGTACTTTGCTACATATTCAGGGGCTCATGATCCCTGGCCTGTAATGGGTGGTCCTGAGGTCCTGCTGACAAGTGATGTGCTGGAGAGTTGTGAGGAGTAATAGTCTGCAGAAAGAGAGTCTGCAGAGTCAGCGGGTATATACAGGACTGTATATGGAGTTCATAATTCTCGGGGCATCCCACAGTCCCCCTTTTCCCCATCCAATTTATTTCCCCTAAATAAAACAACAAAAACAAGTGCCGGACTGGTCAGTGTCTAAAGATGTGTGAGATATGGTGGGATTGAGGGCAGCTATAAGGTGAATTACAGCTACTAGCTACTCCCAAGGGAGCACCTGGCTACACACTGTTTTAAGCAACTGCAGCAACAGTTTTTCAACTTATATTTTTACACTGTTGAAAGCACCCTAACAGTGTTATAATATGTTTTTCCACTGTTGCTGGACAATTTTGTCTGCATGTAATTGTGCAAAAAATCTAAGTAAAGGCTGGTGCAGAATCTGGGGCTGTCATTGAGATACCAGCTTCATTAACTAGTGAGTCAATGACCTGTAACCAGAATAAGATGGGAGTGCAGACTTTACTGACCGCACAATTGTACCAGGTCACCGATTCCCTAGGTAATGACATCAAAATCAAAATGACAACTCTGAAGCCTGCAAGTCAGCATTGACAGCTCCCATATCTATATTCTCAGAGGTTAAATGTAAAAGAATAAAGAATATATCTACCACAATTTATAATGCTGTGTAATGACATGTTCTATACATGCCAAATCATTTCAATGTAAAAGTAATGTGAGTTGGACCAAAGGGACAGAGCAAAGTGGACAATGATGAAAATGAAAAAACAAGTCATTAAACATAACTGAGATTTAAAGGCTTTCGCAGGTCAAAAAAGTAGAAAGGGTTGAAATGGAGCCTTTAGAAAGAAAGTCGTTAGTAGATATTGAAGCTAACAGCACAAAATGTGTTGGTTAAATTACATTTATATATCATTCTCATTAAACTGAAACCACTCTACTACACTTTTTTAGCTATTTTGCCCTGAGGAGACCTGACTCTATGGTGATAAGTCGCTATGATATTGGGGACAATATTGAGCTCACTGCAAGGCATTTCTAAATAATACCTATTATTCATTGTTAAGTCAATTACTTATAATTACATTTTGTTTCTAGTAATAGCCTCAGTGCGCCATAGACTTTTTTTAAATTCCCTTTCCATATAGTTGAGATGAGATTTATATGTGATTCATCTGCTCCAGATATTTTTAAGGCCAGAATTATGAGCTATAAATAACATATTAATCATAAGCTTTCATGCATAGTGAATGCATGTAGATACGTTGGTGAGCTGGAGACAATGGTCTCCTCTCTCTCCTACTGTTACGTTTTAACTAGATGTTTGTACATATTTAAAAGTACACTGGATTCACTTTGAAGGCCAGCAATCAGACTAAAAATGCTTTAAGGCCACTCCTTAAATAAGTAGTGGATTATAAAAAGGGTGGTGTGGGAAGCTGCCTGGGTGGTGTGGGAAGCTGCCGAAGGACCTTACTTCCTGGGGGAGCATCGTACCCAAAAACCCAAAATACATTGCTGCCAATTGTATTATTTTAAACATCAGTGTATAGCTAAGCTTCATTGTTATGGTGACAGAGACAAAATAGTCAGCACTGTTACATTACATTTTGGTCTAACCCATTGAGTGCATGTTGCTGGAGATAGAGGGCAGCCTCATGAACATATTTTGCACTCTCCAGCTTTAGTAAATCAACCCCTAGGTGTCACTGTTTCCACATTAGGGAGACCTCCCCTTACTTCCTCACCCAGACAACAATAAAAGCCTGATAGATAGCCCAACCCTTCTTTGCTCTACTGCTGTCTGCATTATTGTTGGAGAGATTCTCCATAAAGGCAATTAGTAGAAACTACTCAGTAAGGACACAGGTGGCAATAAAAACCTGACAGAAACTGCATACCTTACAGACTCCAAAGCCAAACTTTTTGCTCAAGTAAGATATAATAAAAGAAAATGTCTTGCAGACACCCTAAAATGGCTGCTATTATTTTTATTAGCTAGAAAAGCATCTTCTGCCCCCCCCCCATTAATTATATTACGTTTACTTTGTTTCTGGGGTCTGTCTTTCCCTGACTCTATGGCTAAGACATTTCACTGTTCGGAAGCTGCCTTTGTGGCCAGTGAGGGCCCCATGACTAAGTTCTGGGGGCGGAGTGAAACATGTTGGGGGTGTGGCCTATTCAGAGTCCAGGCTGAGATTGCCACTCCATTCATTGAAGTAGGATGCCATGCATATGCGACTTTTAAGGGCCACCCTTGCTTTCTTGAACCTTTGCAGGAGCCAGTATGGGCTCCATCCCGTCAGCACTCCAGCAGCAGCTGCGGACGCACTGTTTATATATCTCCTACCTATCAAGCCTGAGTGGCACTCACACTTTTCCTAGGCCACAGGGTCCTCACAGGACAGGGGATGGTAGTTGATGAAGCTTAGCTATAAGATCAGGAAAAGTAGCTCCAAGTCCAAATTTGATACAGGTCCTACATCTCACATTGTGGGCACAACGTTTGTAAAAACAACTATCCTCTCCTAAACATTTCATACTGAGCTGAATTTTAGTTATGCTGATAGCAATTTTCTTCACAACTGTTTTCCCATATAATCCAGGTTTACATATCTATGTTAGGGTCTAAGGCACATGCAGGTCCTGCCATAAGATTTTCTGAAAATGATGTTTAGTAACACCGAAATACTCCAAGCTTTTTTATTAAATACATATGCTACACAGATAACATTTTATAATTCACATACGGAGCTACTCCCTGCAGGTTTGGAATCTTTATCTGAAAACATGGATGCTTGTGGCAGGTGTTCTTAAAGCCTATCTGTGGGGAAAGCAAAAATCCTTCCCTCCAGGGGGGCTGTCCCTGCACTGCAAGAGTTAGATGCTCATTTAAGTCCAGGGTACCAGAAAAGCAGTTTTACTTACCTGATCCTCTGCTCCCCAGGCAGCTTGCGGTCTATCTCCCAGCATTCTCACATTCAATGTAGGGCTATGTCCTGCATTATATTTGATCATGTCAGAGGGTATTAGACCTCTGGAGCATAGGGGAGAAGAGGCTAGGGATCAGGTAAGAAAAAGTACTTTTTCCAGTACCTTAGAAATAAGCGAAACTTTGCAGTACAGGGGCAACACCACTGAAGGGGGGGATTTTTGATTGACCTAGAGTTCAGTTTCAGACTTACCAGAAACTAGACCTAGTGCAACTTTTTCAGCATGTCTTGGCATAGTTTAACCACTTAAAGATTGCCCACAGCATATATACTGTGGCAGCCGCTATTGCGCGAAACGTCATTGTGCATCATTTCGTGCAACAGATACTGTGGGCACTCGTGCGCACACCTGCTACAGGGAGGGGAAGCCAATCAACGGGTCCGGCGGACCCAAAGTGCGCCGGCCACCTGCAATCGCTCAACAGGGAGGCAGAACGGGGATCTGCCTATGTAAACAAGACAGATCCCCGTTCTGACTGGGATGTACACAGAGATCTTCTGTTCCTTGTAAGCAGGAGCACAGATCTCTGTGTTCTTCCTGTCAGTCCATCCCCCACACAGTTAGAGAACACTCCCAGGGAACACACTTAACCCTTTGATTGTCCCTGATGTTAACCCCTTCCCCTTCCCTGCCAGTGTCTTTTATACAGTAACAGTGCATTTTCTAGCACTGATCACTGTATTGGTGTCACTGGACCACAAAAAGTGTCACTTAGTGTCAGATTTATCCGCCGCAATGTCGCAGTCCCGCTTAAAGTCACTGATCACAGCCATTACCAGGAAAAAACGATAAAAAAATGTAAAAGTCCATAAATCTATCATATAGTTTGTAGACACTATAACTTTTGCACAAACCAATTAATATACGCTTACTGGGATTTGTTTTTTGCTAAAAATATGTAGAAGAATACATATTGGCCTAAATTGATGAAGAAATAGGATTTTTGGATATGTATTATAGCAGAAAGTAAAAAAATATTGTTATTAATTTCAAAATTGTCGGCCTTTTTTTGTTTATAGCTCAAAAAATAAAAAACGCAGGTGTGATCGAATACCATCAAAAGAAAGCTCCGTTTGTGGGAAAAAAAGGACATTCATTTTATTTGGGTACATCATCGCACGACCAATTGTCAGTTACAATAACGCAGTGCTGTATTGCAAAATATGACCTGGTCATTACGGGGGGGGGGGTGAAAATGTAAA
>BLSH010430184.1:274160-301307 GCA_018402905.1 Glandirana rugosa
GCAATTTATAGTAAAGACATGGAACATATACGTGTTCAGTTTTCTGCTAATGATAGTGAAATCTTGTATTTTTAGATGAGATCAAAAATACTTCCAGCACTGGGGAAACGTACCACAGGATCTGTAATTACCAGCACCCAGTATAAGGTTTTAAATCATCATAGTAAAATAATTGTAATCATTAAGCCCTAATGAGGAAAAACTTCAAATGTTCTACAAATCTCAGGCACACCCTGGTGTGTCTTTGTAGAACAGGGCTCCTACTGATTTCTCTTGTCGTGCTCACACTTTCAGGGAGTACAGAGAGTTTTACCATTTTTGTCTACATCTGAAAGATATACAAGGTACAGAAATGATATTTAACGCTAGATATGAAACAACCTGTAATGTAATTGGGCACTTTTCCTATGATCTTTATGTTCACATTCCCAATGCTCTGTATAATATAAGGAAATGTATAACCCATATATAGTAATTAGAAGAAAAAAAGCCTTTGTTGAACATACAATGCCTTAAAGCGGTTGTATACCCCCCGATCTAATTTTTACCTACAGGTAAGAGTATAATGAGGCTTACCTCTAGGTAAAATGAATATCTCCTAAACCTATATGGTTTAGGAGATATTCGCCCTGCATGCAGTCGCTGATGTCAGCGGCGCAAGCGCTCTGATGATCCGGCGGAGGCTGCAGGATAATCAGAGCTCCCTGCCAGAACGAAGAGCTCCTGCGCACATGTGCGGGAGTGATGTCTTGTGGCTCCAGCCACTCACAGCGCTGGAGCTGCGTACCTGGAAGAAAGAAGATAAACACCAAGTCAGGCATCGGGGGCCTCGTTCTCAGGTACATATTTTTTTTTTTCACAAAGTGGTCAATTCATATGATAGTTCGAACACATAGCATGTATATATTTCAAAAATAACCCCCCAAAATATATTCTGCTACTTGTCCCAAGTATGGCAATACCACATGTGTGAAACTTTTAGACAGCCTGGCCACATAGAGAGGCCCAACATGCAGAGAGCACCGTCAGGCATTCTAAGAGCATAAATTACACATAAAATTTCATTCATACCTATCACACTTTTGAAGGCCCTGGAGCACCAGGACAGTGGAATTACCCACAAAATTACCCCATTTTGGAAAACAAACACTTGAGGTATATTCTATGAGGCATGAGCTGCAGGTAGGTACTTGGTTACTCCGATGGGCTGCAGATAGGTACTCAGGTATTCTGATAGGCTGCAGATAGGCACTCAGGTATTCTGAAGGGCTGGAGACAGGTACTCGGGTAATCTGTTGGATGGGTAAAAGGTACTTGGGTACTCTGATGGGCTGCAGATAGGTACTCGGTTACTCAGATGGGTTGGTGACAGGTTCTCGGGTAATCTGATGGGCAGGTGACAGGTACTCGGGTACGCTGGTGGGCTGGTGACAGGTACTCGGGTACACTGATGGGCTGGTGACAGGTACTCGGGTACTCTGATGGGCAGGTGACAGGTACATGGGTACTATAATGGGCAGGTGACAGGTACTCGGGTACTCAGATGGGCAGGTGACAGGTACTCGGGTATGCTGATGGTCTGGTGACAGGTACTCGGGTACTCAGATGGGCAGGTGGCAGGTACTGGGGTACGCTGATGGTTTGGTGACAGGTACTCGGGTACTCTGATGGGCTGGTGACGGGTACTCTGATGGGTTGGTGACAGGTACTCAGGTACTCTGATGGGCAGGTGACAGTTACTCTGGTGGGCTGGTGACAGGTACTCGGGTACTTTGATGGGTTGGTGACAGGTACTCGGGAACTTTGATGAGTTGGTGACAGGTACTCGGTTACTTTGATGGGTTGGGGACAGGTACTCGGGTATTTTGATGGGTTGGTGACAGGTACTCGGGTACTCAGATGGGCTGGTGACAGGTACTCGGGTGGGTTGGTGACAGGTACTCGGGTACTCAGATGGGCTGGTGACAGGTACTTGGGTACCCTGATGGGTTGGTGACAGGTACTCAGATGGGCTGGTGACAGGTACTCTGATGGGTTGGTGACAGGTACTCAGGTACTTTAATGGGCAGGTGACAGCTTCCCTGATGGGCTGTGACATGTACTTTGATGGGCTGGTGACATTTACTTTGATGGGGTGGTCAATCAATGTGCTTGGTGTGTACACTAAGCGGTAACAAGCTGTTACAGCAATCTCCTTCTCGATCGGTGTGTGAGGAGGAGAACCTGGAAACAGCTCGTTACCGAGGTTTGTTTACATCATGTGAGCGGCTGTGATTGGACACAGCCGGTCACTTGGTAAAGAGCCAATTTCATTGCCTCTTTACCCTGATCGGGGAGGGGCTATGGCCCAATCGCCACGTTGCGGGCCGTAGTGGCGAAGAGAGGCGGACGTCATATGACGCCCGTCCAGATCAAGGGATCGTTCCTGCCGACGTCATTTTACAATGACTCGGTAGGAAAGTGGTTAAGTCTTCTGTAAGTCGGAAGTGATGTCATGACGCTTCCGGGTTACTAGATCCGAGACCTGATCTATGCCGATTCTGACTTTGTTTGGGTCTCCGGCCAGCTGGCGGACATGCCAGCTGGTCACTCAGGCCTCCTGGTGGGACGACCCCCCCATCCTACTGCTTGGATTAAAAGCCGAGCAGCTTTTTGGCTGCATCGGTTGTTATCCCAAGAAAGCCAACCACTGGCTCTAAAAAAAATGTACTGGGTTGATGCTTGCAGCTGCATGCATCACTCCAGTACAACCCCTTCAAGCCGAGGCCACATATTTGCGTACGGTCGACTTGAAGGGGTGAGCAAACAAAACACTTTTAAAAACTCACATAACATTAAATTTCTCATGTGACTGGATTTTTTACTACACCTATTCCATCACTCAGGCCATCCATTGGTTGATGCCTGCATGCTCTTCTTCTCCTGATTAGAGTTTGTAGGTATTTGCTGGGCAGAAATGGGCAGAGTGTGACATGGAAGGGAAAGCTTTTGTGTGATATTGCTGTAGAGATGTTAAAGACAATATTAAAGGATATGTATCTGTGCCAATATCACTGATCTGTAAAAAACATACTAGAATTCATACATGAGATGCAACAGAAGGTGTAATGACAGTGAAATGAGGATCAGTCTGTCACTTCACTCGAAAATTTGAGACAGCAGACCTTCAATTGGTGTGACCTATGCTGCTGCATACTGTGCCATCCTGGGGAAGTTTGTTACGTTTCACCATTTATTAAAACTATAAAAAAAACAGTAAGAATGATAATAATATACCAGCAGCCATGCTTTAAATTGCAAATACCCAGATTCCTTGCTTACTGGAAACATCAGATATGCATTTCTGAAGGCCCATGAATGCTTATGGTACAGCTTTCCAATTATCCTTTCTCCAGGTAGTAACCAGTAGCAATAGCAACCACCCCATGCAATTTCTCCTCTTTATTTCAGTCACTCCCGAGTTCCACACAAGGACACACAGACAGACTGTATTGCAGTTTAAGTCCACCTGGGACTTTTTACCTTTTACTAATTTCTCTCAGGAAATCTTTCTCCAGTATATCAGACAGGGACTAGATACATAGTCACGGAGTTCAAAGCAATAATACAACCAGTATAGTGTAACTCTGGTTTATTTAAAACAGAGCAGTTACAAATGCCAGATATAACTGTCAACTATAAAATAAACGTTAAGGTGTTTACAGGAAGCAGTGTCTCTGATGAAGTCATTTGATGAAACGCGTCAGTAATGTTGGAGCTGTAACATACGTTTTTTTTATAATTGACAATTTTTTTATTAGGTTTTCATATTTTCCAGTACAAAAATAGAAATAAATAACTTTCACTGGTTAGCATGCAAGTTTCCCTTAACAATCTGAAGGAGTATACAAACAATGAAAACAGTATACAAAAGTCTTGGGTATGGTCCTAGAGATGAGTGTACAACTCTGTAGACAAAAGGGTGAAATTACCACAACCTAGAGTATAGTAACAGTATATTGGCATCTTGCATTATCTTAGCCTGTGAGCAAAAAATATAAAGAAAAACAAAAAACAAGAACAGAGAGAAAAGAAGAATCAAACAGATAAACAAGGCTCTTAACTCCTGGGTCAAAAGGTCATACCCTGCGGGCACAGGAAGGGCCTAAGGTGTTCGTGGGGAATATATCCTGAGGTGGCAGGGCTCCCATATTGTGTTATGGCGGTCTACTTTGTCTGCTAGTTGTGCCGTCATGGATTCCATAACTTCTATGTCTTTCTATGTCGGTGGAGTCCGTCTTTTTCCATTAGGATATGGGCAGCCAATTTATTGGCTAGCCCGGGCAACCCAGGAAGGAGAAGTCCCAGTAGATATAGTTTTGGATAAAAAGGAATATCTACCCCGAACAACCGACCGGTGGAGGAGATCTCGGACCAAGAGCCAGTATGGCTGTAAAGATGGGCAGTGCCAATAGATATGAAATAAGGTGCCCTGATCTTCAAGACACCTCCAGCAGCAGTCTGAGGCCGATGGGTATATAGCATATAGGCAAGAGGATGTCATGTACCAAAAGAATAGTACCTTATAAGTATTTTCCTTGTACAGTGTGCATATGGAACTTTTAGCCACTCTGGACCATATAATTTTCTACTGGTCAAGGGAAAATTCCTCTCCGAGAGCCTTCTCCCATCTAAGCATATAACTGTGTTTCCCTTGAGAACCCATGTTGCAGGAATTTAGAAGTTTATATATATTTGAGCTTAAGCCCTTCTGTTAGGGGTCAGATAGAATCAGGCCCTCAAATGGGGACAATTTAGAAAATTGAAGGTTAGGTGTGAAGGTAAGCACATAGTGCCGAATCTGGAGGTAGCCAAAAAAGGCACTAGGAAGCAGCTCATGTTTTTCCCTGAGGTCCTCAAAGGATAGCAATACTCTCGTCACTGGGTTCACTAGATGGCCATAGTGAAATAGGTTCCTCTGTAACCAAGGAGAAATTATGTGATAAGTGAGGCTATCAGGTAGTTTAGGATTGTATAGGAAGGCTGTCAGTAAGGAGACCTCGGACTGGAGGGAGTGAGTTTGTTTTAGCTGTCGCCAGATGTTTCTGTCAGGAACATTCTGCAGTAACCTGGAGATGCACAGGAGTGCGCAGGCATGGACTGGCTGATACCCATCCAGCTGCGAATAGGTGTGTGCCAGTGCGCAGAAGCGCGCACACACATGCATTGGTGCCCAATGGCCTATATAAGTGCAGAAGATGCATTAGTCCTTTGCTGTTTGATCTGCAGCTGTTCCTGTGTTCCTTGTTTCTGATCCTGTTGATTACTGTGTTTGACCGACTTGCCCTTGACTCTGCTTGACTGCTACCTGCTTTGACCTTGGCTTGTCCTGGACTTTGCTCTGCTCTCTGACACCTGCCTGATGCTGTGTTGTTGAAATCTGCCTGTATCCTGACGATCCCTTGTCTGCTGTCTATGCCCGCATCTGCCCATTTATTTCTGACCTGGCTTGTCCGACCATGCATCCAGGCGCTACTGCTGCTGTTGCTATCCATCAACGCTGTCTTCAGTTCCAGCTTCCCATCCAGCGCTGGTGATGAGTCTACCTCTCATCTCCTTATCCAGCAGAGAGATCACACGGGCACCTGTACCTAACCACACTTCTGCAACCACTGTCGCAACATCAGTGGTTCTCGAGTCGGGGCTTTACGAGAGGCCTCCTTCTGCACGTCAGGCTCAGCCACAAGGTACGTGACAGTTGCACAATAGATTCATGGTATGTAGCAGAGAGGCAGAGGGGACATCAGCATCAGTGTTCCATTATAGATTATTCGGGTGGATCGGGGCCAGCCATAATTTGTCTATTTGGGTCCAGCAATTATACGCCGGGAGGGTGACCCATGAAGCTATAGCCCGCAGTGGAGCAGCGTGGTAATAACGGATAAGGTTTGAGAAGGCCAGTCCCCCCTTGTTTTGAGAGGCATAGAGGATAGAACGTGCAATTCTGTGTTGCTTATAATTCCATATGAAGTTTAAAAGATCCGCTTGAAGTTTTCTAATCTGTTCAGGTGGGATGGGCACTGGTAAAGTCAAAAAGTAATACAGGAGCTTAAGCAGGATGGTCATTTTGGCTGATGCTATGCGTCCAAGCCATGAGATTGGATAGTGTCTACATTTGGCATAGAGGGTTCTAATAGACGCAAAGAGGGATTTGAAATTTGTGTCATACAATGATTCATTTTGGGAAGTGAGATATACCCTAAGTATTTAATGGCATGGATTTGACATGTATAAGGGAAGTTTTCCAAGAGGCGGGGAACCTCTAAAGGGGGCAAATTGAGCGGAGGGCTTCTGATTTAGTGGGATTAACTTTGTAGCCAGATAGAGACCCAAATTCCTCCAGTAATTTGTGGAGAATGGGTCATGTCATCTGCAAACAGCAATATTTTAAACTCACGTCCCCTGACCATCACCCCATTAATGTTAGGATCCTGTGGGATCTGGGCTACTTGGGGCTATATACACAGGGCCAAAAGTAAAGAAGAAGGCTAGCATCCCTGTCTCCTTCCATTCGAAATTGTAAGAGGCAGACAGAGCTGCATATAGTTATTTGATTGCCCTGAGGAATGGTCCCTGGAAGCCCAGATGTTCAAGGGTTGTAAACCTGAAAGGCCAGCTGAGCCTATCAAAGGCTTTTTCAGTGTCTAAGATAAGCAGTAACGCTTCTGTATTTTGCCTGTTAGCTATATCTATTAAGTTGATGACCCTTCTAGTGTTATCGCCAGTCTGTCGCCAGAGGACACATCCCACCTGATCTTTGTGGATTAGAGAAGGGAGGACTTCATTTAAGTGGAGGGATAGCAATTTAGTGAAGATTTTTAGGTCTGAGTTTAGTAAGGCTATAGGCCTATAATTCCCACATAGCGTGAGATCCTTGTCAGGCTTAGGAATCAGGGTTAGATGGGAGGTCTGCATGTCTCTTAGGATCTCGACTCCCCGCATGAACCCGTTAAACAAACGGGACATGTGCGGTAGTAGAGTGGTCAAGAAGGTCTTGTAATATTCATACGGGAGGCCGTCAGGCCCCGGGGTCTTGCTATTTGGCAAAAGCTTCAGTGTTTCCACTATTTCCTCTTCAGTTATCACGAATTAAGGTACTTTAGGGTTTCAGACAATAGTGTAGTCACTCCACTATTCGCAAGGTAGGTACGAACACGATTGCTGAAGCTATCCTGAGCAGGTAGGTGTGATATAGACGGGTTGTTGTAGAGATCAGAAAAGTCATTGCGAAACATGTGGGCAATACGGTTGGGATGGGAGTTCAGAACTCCACTACCATCCCATAGGGTCTGGGGCTGGGCAACGTATGGGTTTGCTCGTGGAGTTTACGCGCCAACAAGGTATGGGCCTTGTTGCCTTCATCATAATATGTCTGTCTCAGCCGTCAAAGGGCCTTTTCGACCTTACCACTTCAATGCTTCTTAAAACTGCACAAAGGCATATTAGGAGGTGGAGGTAAGTCAGGACTCCAGGTTCCGAAGCCCCTCTTTAGTTTACCGACGCAGTTGCCTGGTGTTTTTTCTTCCAAGCAGTGGAGATAACAATGCATTGTCCCTGGATTACCGATTTATGTGCCTCCCAGAGAGTCCCTGTAGAGACTTCTGGAGTGCAATTCTCGATTAAGTATAATTTTAAAGCTTTCTCCAGCTCCATCCTTGTAGGGATATTTTTTTTTTAAAAATCGTTAAGTTGCCAATGGCAACGTTTAACCCTAGAAGTCTCCAGATTTAGCTTTAGAAGAATCGGAGCGTGGCCTGACCAAGACATAGGGAGGTAATCCACTGTAGTAAGCGCCCGTAAGGAAGGAGCATTTACAAAAAAGTAATCTAATCTCGCATGCGTGTGGAGTGGGTGAGAGTAATGAGAGCACTGTCGTTCCGTGGGGGGGAGGGGCATCACGCCATGCATGGAACAGAGCTGTCCAGGATGTTCTGTCCATTGTCAGGCAAAATGGTAAATAAAAATCCTCGTCCACCACCAAAAAGGAGTGTGTAGACCTAAATAGGCGATTATATACTCAGGTGATAAATGTCGTTTGATTCACATTTGGGGCGCAGATATTACAGAAAGTGATGTCAGATTCCTGCCATTTACCTGTGAGGATAAGGAACCGCCCCTGGGGGTCAGAATAAGAGGATGTAGGCGTGAATGGGGATCCTTTTTTAATAAGGATAGCCACTCCCGCCTTCTTTTTTAGGGCTAGAGGCTAAATATCTAAAGAGAAGGATTTAGATGTACATGCCAGAGTGCCTCTCCTATCAAAGTGTGTTTCTTGCACAAATATCACCTCCGCCCCTGAATCTCTGAAGATCCCCAGCTGTCTCCTAAAATTTGTGATGAGGCCATTAATGTTAAGTGAGTATACCCGTACCATGGTAGAAATAGGAAGTAAAGGATTAATGCAGTAGGGAAATGGGGCAAGGAACATAACACTTATCTGACCCAGAGGACCAGGGAAGCTGCCTTCGAAATAGCGATCGAGCACCAGTACTGCAGAGTAGTCCATAGAGCCCAGGAGTGAGGAGCCAAAGAAAATAGAAAAAAAAAGTAAACATGTAAAAACATCACATACCACAAAACTAAGATTTGAGGTCCAGCCAGGGACCAGATGTCCTGTGTTACCCCCGTCGCCCACCTTGGGGGGGGGGGGAGGGGGATAAAAAATTATTGTCATGGAACTTTAAATCACAATATACACTCGGGAGGGTTAGTGTCAGAAACTGACCGTTAGCTACGCCAGAGCACCAAGGACCCACTGAAAAGCAAACTAAAGCTAGGGGAGAAATCCTTAGGGGGAGAGAATGACATCAGAGATAAATATATTGCAACAGGCAGATTATGAATCATATATGAGGGAGTGCCCATATCTGGGCCAGGGGGCCAGGAAACCAAACACCTGGACCCCATGACCAAGACCGCAGTAGCCCCCCTCCAAAAAGAAAAAGGGGGAAAAAAGGGAGCCCAAAAAGTTGAAACCAGTCCAATGTAGCTATAGTTCAATGTCTATAAAAAGAGTTAGCGCAACCTATAAAAATTGTGGACCAACTTTAACTGAGCATGAGGAGAAAAACAAAGGGGGGGCCTTCCGGTGAGCTGAAAATTAGCAGTGAAAGGGAGGGAGCGAGGGCACCATCCAACATCTGAGGCTCCTGCGGGGAGAGTCTGGAGGCCACATCCGCTTCTTTGAAGGAGCCTTTTGCCAGAATGTCGGCGAGGGTGGAGAAGGTGGGGGAAGGATGTCCCAGCTTGGGAAATCTGGGGTAGGGATCTCTAAAGTCTCACAAAATCTGCGTAGATCCTCAGGAACCCAAAGGACTGCTGTCTCCGCATTAAGTGTCACTGAGAGGCAGAAGGGGAAGCTCCAATGGCAAACTATTTTGTTATCTTGTAGAGTATGAAGAAGTGGTTGGAGAAGTCTACGTTTCTGTAGAGTGATCGAGGAAAGATCAGGAAATAATTTGATTGGGGTACCTTCATGTACAATCGGTTTAGTAACTCAAGCTTTATGCTTGATATCCTCTTTCAGGGAAAATTAGTGTACTCTGCAGATGACATCTATGGGCCTTGATGGAGGACCCTTGGGTTTTAGAGCCCTATGGGCCCTATCCATTTTGATGTATGTGGAGACAGAAAGGCCCAGGAGGTTGTTGAAGATAGTCTGAAGAATGGTTCGTAGGTCTTCTGGGCCCTTTAATTCCAGGAGGCAGCGGACCCTGATGTTGTTGCGGCATTTATGATTGTCCAGGTCCTCCAAGTGGCATTGCATGTCACGAAGTATGAAGAGATCGTCCACCTGTTGGGACTGGACTCGGTGGACTGTGAGCTTTGTAGATTGCAGATCTTCCTCAATATCATGCACATGGGTGGCTAACTGATGGAGTTTGTAAAGTTTTAATCTTGCTGTGGCAGGCCTCCTTAACCTCAGATATCAGCAGCTTAAAGTCCTCTTTGGTAGGTAAAGCATGGAGTTGTTCACACCATGAAATCAGGTCATCTGCAGTGAGGATGGAACGTATCTTAGGGAGAGAGCGAAGGGGAACTGTCACTCGTGTGGAGGAGTCCCACGGCTCAAACCAGTCTCTGTGCTCTTCCAGCCGGGTGGGAGTCATGGGAGGTAAGGAGAATCTCCTTGGGCCTGGTTGAGCTTTCATGCCATCTTTGTGCAACGATTTCCCCGTATGGAGCTGTGTAGAAGTGGGTCCACAGAGAGCACAGGAATCATGCGTCCATCTTGCTCAGCGTCCAGCCACGCCCCCCAACATAAGCTTTTATAGACCTTCAGAAATGCAGGTCTGATGTTTCTGGTAAGTTCTGAATCTGGTGTCTATATGTTTGTAATTGAAAATATGGCTGCTGGGATAATATTACTGTTATCTGGTAACCCAGGAGTGGGTGGATGAGCTTCAGCCGGATGTGAATATATGTGAGCGTGGTGTTGATATTTGTAAAGTAAACAGTAGGAATACTTTTGGTAAACCCTTTCTGATTATCAGCTGGAAGAACTGTAATTTCCTGCTAGTATACTTCTCCTGTCTTCCCTGTTATTAAAAGCTGCCATACAATTACAGAGAAATGGCATGGCATTTGTCAGCAGTTACAGTAAACATCACATTTTGCAAGTACATCTTAGCGTTTTTTCTTTTAAGCATTGGATAGAGTGGGGGAAGGGTTACACTTTCTGTCCAGTTATTTTTGCAGTCTGTATCCCCGCTATCTGTCCTGCTGACCATTGACACCAAGACAGAACACTAAGTGAATCCATTTAGTTTGAAGTTGGCATTAAAGCAAGAGGTAAAGCAAAATCTTCTAATGCTGACAACTCTCTAAAATATGATTTACCCTAACTATGGGAACATTTTCTTTCACTTCCTGCTGCATCTCCAAGATAGGAAATCCACCAGCAGGACACAGTTAGCAAAAAAAAAAAAACATTATAGGGGGTGAACCCTTCCCTACTTTTCAACTCAAAATAGTTTGGGCTATACAAAACACTTTAACATTTCAAAAGGGGAGAGAGTTTGAATCAAGACTTAAGATCTACCTCTCTATCACTTAACAAGCTTCTAAACAACCCTCAAGAGTGGGAGGCTGATTTCTGACTCCTACAAAGCACAGGATAAGGAAAAGAAGGGTTGAGGAAGAAACAAGCACCCCGAGGGCCCATGCATACCACATGCAGTGCAGTGCTTTTTTTCTGCATCAAGAACGCATGGAAAGTAGGTTATATGGGTTCCAAAGTGCTTTTCAGTTCCAGAAAAAAAAGTACAACATGTTGTTTTTTTCCTGTGCAGAATTGTACTGGAATGTGGTAAAAAGCATTAAAAATGTGTTAAAAATGTGCATGCAGAAACACATCCAAAATAGATCTGGAGGAGGTTTTTGTGGTGTGAACTGGCACTAAATTTGGATCCTAACATCAAACTGGCAGCACAGATTTATATAGACATATACTGTATATATCATTTGTATATCTGTTTGAACGGAAAGTGTGGTATTCTTCCAAAATAAAAATGAGGTCGCCAGTTTAGTTAAACGTATTGACTTTTGGAGTTTTTCTTTAACCTTATAATTCATCCGTATAAAAATGACAGTAGCAAATGATCCCTGAATGGCAATATCTGGGTATTACCTTATTTCCCTAACTTGGAAAACTTAATAAAATTCAAACTGTTTCCTCTGCAGATTGACTATTCAGATTCTAGTGCTTAACATAAAACATTCTGCTGCTCACTTCCTTTCCTTCAAAGCTACTTGTTAGTCGTTTCTTGCTATGTTGTGCATATAACTTCTGGGATAAATTCTGAAATACATTACAATTATAAGGTGCAAGTTATTTCCCTATCAACAATCAGTGATAGATATTATTAATAATAAACCAGGCAAACTCTCTTATAGCAAAAGAAAAATGAATCTTCCAATGTAGGTGCAGTAGGTGTGGTTGCATAAGTGTGCACACCCCCATATAACTGGGGTTGTAGCTGTGTTCAGAATTAAGCAATCACATTCAAACTCATGTTAAATAGGAGTCAGTCATCATTTAAAGTGCATCTGATTAACCCCAAATAAAGTTCAGCTGGTCTAGTAGGTCTTTCCTGACAATTTCTTAGCAAAAGCCATGTTCCACTGAAAACTTCCAAAGCATCAGAGGGAGCTCATTGTTAAAAAGGTGTGAGTCGGGATAAGGGTACAAAAGAGTTTTCAAGGCATTAGATATACCATGGAACACAGTGAAGATAGTCATCATCGAGTGGAGAAAGTATGGCACAACAGTGACATTGCCAAGAACTGGATGTCCCTCCAAAATTGATGAAAAGAAGAAAAGAAAACTGGTCAGGGAGGCTGCCAAGAGGCTTACAGCAACATTAAACAAGCTGCAGGAATATATGGCAAGTACTGGCTGTGTGGTACACAGGACAACAATCTTCTGTAATCTTCATATGTTTGAGCTATGGGGTAGAGTGGCAAGACAGAAGCCTTTTCTTACGAAGAAAAACATCCAAGCCCGGTTAAATTTTGCAAAAACACATCTGAAGTATCCCAAAAGCATGTGGGAAAATGTGCTATGGTCTAATGAAAACAAGGTTGAACTTTTTGGTCATAATTCCAAAAGGTATGTTTGGCGCAAAAACAAAACTGCACATGACCAAAAGAACACAATACCCACCATGAAGCATGGTGGTGGCAGCATTATGCTTTGGGGCTGTTTTTGTTCAACTGGAACAGGGGCCTTAGTCAAGGTAGAGGGAATTATGAACAGTTCCAAATACCAGTCAATACTGGCTGAACATGGAAGAGGAATTTCATCTTTCAGCATGACAACGGCCCAAAGCATATATCCAAATCAACAAAGGAATAGCTTCATCAGAAGAAAATTCAAGTTTTGGAATGGCCCAGCCAGAGCCCAGACCTGAATATGATTGAAAATCTGTGGAGTGATCTGAAGAGGGCTGTGCACAGGAGATGCCCTTGCAATCTGAAAAATTTGGAGTGTTTTTGCTAAGAAGAGTGGGCAAATATTGCCAAGTCAAGATGTGCCATGCTGATAGACTCATACCCAAAAAGACTGAGTGCTGTAATAAAATCAAAAGGTGCTTCAACAAAGTTAAAAACAGATGTGATACTGCGCTAGTGAAAAATAGGTATTAGAAAATAACGTGTCAAGCTGCACCACTCCTTGTAAGATATAAACACAAATAAACAAAAAACGAATAAAGCGTTGCGCTCTAAAGATTAGTAAAGTGAAAGTGCGTACAGTATATAAATGAAGATACACAAAAATGTGCTAATAGTCCAAAGTGAGTGGCTTTCCACTCTAAACTGCAAACTCCTGTGTAATTAACTTCAAAAGAAGCCTGTGTAAATATCCTTCTGGGATTTAAAACGTCATTCCGGGATGGAACCTTAAAAAGTCTTTCACGGTTGTGTCCAGAAAACGATACTCTTACTCCAAATATGGATATGAGGTGTACCCAAAAGAAAGAAGGCTTCCCATAGCGTAAAACAGTAAAAGCAGATGATTTTAATAAAGGTATTGCACTTACAGTATTGTAGTGAAATTAGGCATATCGATCTCAGTTACATTCCAACAGTTTCAGCATCAAAATCACGGTGTTGTAGAAGTGGAGCCGTAGCTCGATTCTACCGCGATTTTGATCCTGAAACTGTTGGAATGTTCTGGACACAACCGTGGAAGACTTTTGATCACCTGTAATAATAGATCAACTGCTTGGAGTAAGAGCAATAATTGCACGGTGGTGGAATTGTCACAAATTCTTTTAGTGCACCGTGGTACTTTTCGTTTACTAATACAAAGAACACTTTTTAAAGCTATGGATGAATACAAGTTAAAAAAATTGGAAATTTGGAGTTTGCAGTGTGGAAAACGACTGATTTTGGACTTTTAGCACATTTTTATGTATTTTCATTTATATATGCACTTGTCACTTTACTAATATTTAGAGCGCAACACTTTATTCACTTCAACAAAGTATTAGTTTAAGGGTGTGCACACTTATGCAACCATATTATTTTAGTTTTTTTTTCTACTCCCCTCCACCTAAAAGATTTCAGTTTGTTGTGCATCTGAGTTGTACAGTTCATAGGTCACATTAAAGGTGGAAAAGTTTTTTTACATCATAGAAACCTGACATTTTAACAGGGGTATGTAGACTTTTTATATGCACTGTATATGTATATGTTACACACACACATGTATATATACAGTATAAATATATGTGTGTGTATGTGTGTTATAATTTTTATGTGGAAGCTGACAGGGGTAGCTGGTGTCTGTTAGGTCTCATACACACGGGCGTTATAAAAAAACAAGCTGTAATGCTAGTAAAGAAGCCAGGAAAAAATTGGCGTTAAAAATGTGATTTTATCAACGTTATGCACTGGCGTCAATGCACATTTTACTGCTCTAGCTTTTAACAGCGTTTCTCATGCCTCTATTAAAATCAATGGTTCCCTAAGGCCCATCATGATGATCCGACTTGCAGTGCGACTTGTGTTTTAAGAATCTTGAAGGGGAACCCCCGCAAAAAAAAAAAAAAAAAATATTGCGTGGGGTTCCCCACACAAGACGATACCAGACCCTTTGGTCTGGTATAGATTTTAAGAGGAACCCTGCGCCAAAATTTAAAAAAGAATGGAGTGGGGTCCCCCCTAAATCCATACCAGACCCTTATCCGAGCACACAGCCTGGCAGGCCAGGAAAGGGGTGGGGACGAGCGAGCGCCCCCTCCCCCTTCTGGACCATACAAGGCCACATGCCCTCAACATGGGGAGTATGGGTGCTTTGGGGCAGGGGGCCCTGCGCCACCCCCCACACCCAAAGCACCTTGTCCCCATGTTGATGAGGACAAGGGCCTCTTCCCGACAACCCCTTCCCGATCACCTGCAGTATTTGTCAGGCTCAATATGTGGGAGGACTATAAGGAGACTCCGGGATCGCTTTCAAGAGCATCTGCTTAGTGTAGACAAAAATCTTTCCACAAACGTTTTATTGTATTCGTTATGTTGCCTGTTTTGGTGGTCCATCCCTAGTCTTGTTTTGGAGAACACACGCCTCCCATTCAGGTCGGTGATCTATACAGCTGCCAGGGCTCTCTGCACTATATTCACTATAAGTATTTCAGTAAGTTGTGGATTCTTGCCCTTAACGTGGTGTTGAAGATATCATACACATGGGAGATTTTTTGTTGTCCCATTACAAGTGGGACTATCCCCAGTATCTGTATTCGAATCAACACCAATCTTGAAACACCGATTGAAACCCAGATACTTTGTCCTTTGGGCTTTCTTTTTTTAATAATTTGGTGTCTTTTGTATATGTTATGTTGATTCTGTCACAAGTATTACTTTGTTTTTGTCATAATATGCTGTGTTTTTTTTTTTTTTACACGTTGATTAATCTATCTTGTTGGTATTGAACTCTAGCTTGATTCTCAATGCAGCCTATGAGGGTTTTTTCATTCATTGCCGGCGTCTCGGCAGGGGCTGTGTTGAGGCAATCAATGAGTTACAGATTGATGCTTCCTTCTCCTACCTTTTACACCTGAGAGGTAGGTAGATGTGGCTATATATGCATTGATCAGTTTGCTTTATCCTTGCAATGAATAAGCACTACTGTTAGTGTGAAACATGTCTGCTTGGACTGTTTTTGGTATCCTGTACTGTATCCACTGGTGCTTTGACAAATAAATGACATTGGACATTCACAAGGTGCAGCCGTTTCTTCTTTTATTCCATTGATGCGCAGACAAGCCGTGGCTGGCACTCGCTAAAAGATTTTGCTCTAAGAGAATTATTCCCAACTGGAGCAGCGGCACTTCCTTTACCCGGCTGTCTAGATAATAAGGTAATAGCCTTCTGTAAACAGCTGGAGCTCAAGCTGCTCAACCTAGCATGATGATGCAGAGTTTTCAAATGGCGATAACATACTTATTATAGCTATATGCTTGGGTTGCTTTTGCATGTCATGTGTACCCTTTAAGTTATAATATGCCTATTGTATGTTTTTTACACAACAATGGTTATCATAATAGGGTATTGTACACATGAGCATACTTAAGTGTATGCCAATGTGAGGACCATGTTTGCCTGTGAGGGGTTGCGCAGAGGTCCTGTGCATTCCAGACAGGCAGTCCCATTCATGCCAATTGGAATGCGGTAGCTGCACAGACACATCCTGTGCATCCCCATGTGGGCAAACATGGCCTAAGTACATCTGTCTAAACAAGGCCTAAACGAGTCCTAAAAATTACTTGAGAAAAAATAAATAAATATATGGTGAAATGTAAACAAGATAGCCCTTTCTTTTGCTGTTAAAGTGCCATATATATATTGTGACATTATGAAAGGCGAGGTGATCGATGGAATTTATATTTAATCTCGCATGCGTTCATTTGCAGGAAACTAAGGTGGAATCTGGTTCGGGTTTTACCAGCCACCTTGGCAGGGTTGCGGTCTACTTGTGTCCACCAACAGGTGGTATAAATAAACAGGAGTAGAGCAAAGGTTTGTCTGGCCTGGGACTCAGGATCCATCAAACATGAGAGAGCTGCTGAACTGAAGTTTGCTTTATGACTGAAACAAAAGGTTTGCATTGTCTTTGTTTTGTGGGTGACTAGGAGAAGCTCTTCACTGCTCAGTAAGGAAAACTGGAAATGTTCAGTAAGAGCCTGGATGGCAAGGATTTATTTTCTGTTTTGTTTGTTTGATTTTCATGCAACCTTTTAAAATAAAACTGGTTACAAGTAAGCCTTTAAGAAAAACCTGCCGTGTTTGGACTGCCTTTTTCCCAGGGAAGTTAACCCCCATTGAGCTAACCCCCCACTACATATATATATATATATATATATATATATATATATATATATATTTGATAAACTTGGATTATATTTTTAATACAAAAACATTTAGATGAGAGCAAATTAAGAAATGTACAACACATTATCCTGTTCTTACACCAGCCTTTTTTAACCATGGTGCCTTCAGTTTTTTTCATGGGTGCCTTGGCAAAATGCCTAAAAATTGCCCAAACATTTGTATACAAGCCGGTGGATGGATGAAGCCTGCCTTTAGTTACACAAAGCCACAGGTTTTCATTGTGCACTATTACAACCTTCCAGCCTCTGGCGTCTTAACAGCCAATGAAGTCATTGGTTGATAATGAGGAAGTCAGACGCCTGCACAGAATCCTTGTTTGCCCCTCTCCCCCTCTCCATTTGCACTGGGGTCACATTAGTGAGTGAGGGAGAGAAACTGAGGGAGAAGAGAAACATTGGAATACTAGTCAAGAGCAGTGTGCAATGGTGTATGTGCTTTCAAGAATAAATCACCTCTAACGTTGAGTGTCCTACATGTGTGGATGTTGCTGCATTATGTAAATGTATTAGTTTCCTTTTTTATTTTTTAGAACAGGGTGCCTGCAGATTGTGCAGAATTTTAAAGGGTGCCTTGACTGGAAAAGTTTAGGAAACACTGGCTTAGACAATAATATCTGCCTTTCTATGGTAATTTGATCAATACATTGGAGCTACCTGTTTGAATATAAATGCCCGGATATTTTCCTGACACTCATTAGAATAGAAGAAGTGGCTTGGATAAGCTTCACAACAGTTTCAACATTACAGAACAAGTCCAGTTGACTGTGACTAACTACTTACTAGATATAACATGACCTGGATAAATGAGAACCTTCACAGCCGTACTATGCAATGTGACCAGATGGAAACAGGAACACATTTATTGTGAATTTCATTAGTCAGAAGCAACGTGGTTAAAATGTGGTTTTTAATTAAAACAGCAGTGTGTTAGGTTTTGGCTTCTGCTAGCTGTAATTAAATCTTTAAAAGGAGCAAGAATTTCCTTGGACAATAAAAAAATTTAAAAACTAAAATGTCATCACATCACACGAAGTGTTAGGGCTCTATTACAGTGATGATTACTTGTTACACTTAGAAGGCCTCTTACATGCCACTCCCCCCACCCCTGACTTCTCAAAACCATCTCACATTATGTCTGAGTAGAAATATAGGAATAAAAGAATACGAGTTTTGCTTTATTAATCCTAATTAAGGACTGTGTGAGGAATCTATGATACAAACATCAAAATGGGTATAATGGTGTGACTTAAAGCAGAACTCCATGAAAACATTTTTTTCTCTCATGCAGTGGGGCTCTGCCTGCACTGCATGGGTTAACTGCTCATTTAGTCTAGGGGCGCAAGGGAAATCTGTACTTACCTGGTTCTTCAATCTTCTGGAAAACCGCACTCCCCCAAGTCTAGTGGTGGACTGTTCCTGCTGTCCTCATGTCCAGAGCTGGTCTTTGGGAGTGATGACATCAGGAACAGTCCATTGACAAGACCACTAGTGTGCGGGCAGCCCGCTGCATGGGAAAATAACATTTGTTCCAGAGAGTTCTTCTTTAAGCTACTTTGGCCACGGAATGATTATGTTTAATATTTTTATTGTATTTCAGAAAAATAAAACGTGTACAACTTATGCAGTATTGTATACAGAGAGTGTCAAATACAGTTTTTAAATAATAAATCAGACTTTTACCGGAAAAATGTATCGTTTTCTGAGGAGATTCTGGTGTTCTAGCCTAGTGAGGATAAAGTCTGGAGGGGACCAACTGGCAAAAGATAGGAACAAATACCAATAATAATCCTCGCATTATGATGCACTAGAGGTCAGGTATCCTCAGGGCCACCCACGAGGAGCCATAGGCCGAACCGGTGAACATATACCAGCGAGGAACTATAAACTAAAACTTTCAGACTAACATAGAAGAAAATGGTGACTCCCAAGGTGGCCAAGTTAGGGACACAGGAGCAGGTAACAAAAACCGGGTAACTTGCAATATGCAGTGAACATATTCCAGCGAGGAACTATAAACTAAAACTTTCAGACTAACAGAGAAGAAAATGGGAAATTTGGTGTCCAATCAAAAAAGGACAGTGGGTTGGCATGACCCCGTCCTTCAGGCTACTGCACAAGTCTAAGAAGAGAGAAGTGAAGAGAAAGAAGAGAGAGGAAGAGGGGGAGAGATAAAGAGGAAGAGGAGAGAGGAGTAAGGAGCTTGGACGGGTGGACTTAGGGGAAACTTAATGGGGGATGTGAGGTTGTGGGGTTGGGATGTTTATGTCGAGATAGGGTAGAGTTACACACGGAGACCAAAGTAACGAGACCAAGGCTCCCATATTTTATCAAATTGGGGAGAGATGTTGAGGATGGAGCACACAATCTTCTCCTGTGCCATAATCCAATTCATTTTGTTTCTGGCAGAGGAGATAGAAACCGAATGGGTTTTCCAAGCTTTGGCAATAGTGATTTTAGCTCCTAAAAGGATGAAATGGATCAGGAGTTGGGAAAATTTTGGGATGTCAGGAATTCTTTGATTGAGTTATGCTACAAGAGGGTCTTGTTTCAGAGAAACCCCAGTGGTTCTGCGTATTAAGTGATGAATTTGGTTCCAAAAGAACCTAATCCTGGGGCATTACCAAAATATGTGCAGAAGGGAGCCGATGTGTCCGCATCCTCTAAAACAGAGAGGGGAAGTATTTGGCAATGTCTTGGCTAGTCGAGAGGGAACAAGGTACCAGCACGTTAGGACCTTGAGGTTGGCTTCCATAAGGCCGATATTATGGATTCCCTTGTATGCCCGGGCTACATTGCTATGCCAGGTATCCAGATCCCAGACAAAATCCAGATCTCGCTCCCAGTCTAGCATGCATTTGTTTTTTTCCGACGGTTCGGCCAATGCCGAGTAGATCAGAGAAATACCCCCTCTGACGTCCGTAATTGCCACGCACCATTTTTCGTAAGGGGTAACTGAGAGGGGGACAGATGGCCACGGAATGATTATTAACGCATGATGTGGTGGTTGAAGCATTTCAGAAACTTCTGACACAACACACCAAACTATGAAGAGGATAAGTTAGGGCCTTTGTTGACTGCATCATTTTGACATCTGACCTTCTTCTGACCTGCTCCAAGCTGGTTTTGCATTCCCATAGATTTGTATGGGTATGAAAAACCCATTTGAAGCAAACGAAAGCCTATTGAAACTGTCTCTAATGGTAACAGAAACACCCACTTTGTTAAAATCATTAACAGGAGTAAATTTAGGCTACAGTTTTCACAACTTTACCAGTACTGGTTTGGGAAGGATGGGAAAAACCTTGCTTGGTAATCCCAGTGGCTGCTGCAGCATGAAGATGGTCAGAATTGGTCATACACAACATTAATTATTTGGAATCAGTTGAAACAAGCAGTTTACAGCATAAATTCATGGCTGGCAAATCAGTATACCCTGTGTAGTGTTATATGGTCAGCATGGACCAAAATAGCAATATCAGAACCTTGATGAAAAAAATCACATCACACTGAAGGCTAATGAATTACACAGATATATCTAGTAAAGTGGTCACTGAGTGTGTAAAGTAGTCACTAAACATAGAAACATAGCAAAGTGATGGCAGAAAAAGACTGAGTAGTCCATCGAGTCTGCCCCCTTTTTTTTTTCCCATTAAACTCGTTGTCCGACTATAGATTTATGTTTATCCCAAGCATGTTTGAAGCCATTTACTGTTGACTGTCTCACAACCTTTGTTGGCAGTTTATTACAATCATCAACCACCCTTTCAGTAAAATAATATTTTCTAAGATTAGTTTTAAACTTTCCTCCAGTTAGTTTGATGTCATGTCCCCATGTTCTTGATTTTGGTTTCATATTGAAAAGACTGACCTCCTGAACCTTATTCACCCCCTTGATGTATTTAAAGGTTTCAATCACGTCTCCCCTCTCCCTTCTTTCCTCCAGACTGTACATATTAAGTTCCTGAAGTTGCTCTTGATATGTTTTATCCCCCAGACCTTTCACCATTTTTGTTACCCATCTCTGAAGTCGTTCTGTCTTATCAATATCTTTTTGTAAGTGTGGTCTCCAGAACTGTACACAGTATTCTAAGTGAGGTCTCACTAAAGATCTATATAGAGGAATCAGAACCTCCTTCCTCCTGCTGGTGATCCCTCTACTGATACATCCCAGAACTCTATTTGCTTTTCCCACTGCCTGGTCACACTGTTTGCTCATTTTGCAATCATCTGAAATAAGAACCCCCAAATAATGTTCTTCTGTAGTGCTGGCTAACACTGTACCCCCAATTCTGTACTCTCTAAGGGGATTATTTTCCCTAGGTGCATTATTTTACATTTAGAAATATTTAACTGCAGTCTCCACTGCTTTGACCAATCTTCCAGCAATGCCAAATCATGTTCCATGTTACAGATACCTCCAGGGATATCAACCCTATTACACACATTTGAATCATCAGCCAAGAGACATACATTGCCCAACAAACCTTTAGTTATATCACTTACATAAAGGTTAAATAGAACAGGACCCAGTACAGAGCCATGTGGTACCCCCCTAGTGACTGGTCTCTGTTCTGAGTGAACCTCATTTACAACCACACTCTGGGATCTATCCTTTAGCCAACTGCACATCCACTGAAACACCCAAGGGTTAAGTTCTCACTTGTACAACTTTTGTATTAGATAATTATGTGGAACTGTATCAAATGCCCTGCTAAAATCAACATACGCTATGTCCACAGCACCACCCTGGTCCAAAACACTGGTAATATAGTCAAAAAAATTCAATCAGATTTGTCTGACATGATCTGCCCTCAGTAAAGCCATGCTTGCTCTGGGGGGCACTCGGCAGAAGGGAGGAGCCAGGTGTCCAGAGAAGAGGAGGATTGGGGCTGCTTTGTGCAAAGCCGCTACACAGAGCAGGTAAGTATAAGATGTTTTTTTGTTTTTTTTTAAAGAAAAAAAATTACCTTTAATATCACTTTATATTGCTACGCCTATGTATGGTTACCTGCAGTTTTATTGCCTGGCTGCCCACATTTTTTAAAAGTGAAAAAAAATGTTCAGCATTCTTGTAAACATGGTAGCTACAATGTGATTGCTGTTCATGCACTTTTTATTCAGATGCATTTGATGCTAGGCCCACCACTGCTGTAAATAAAGGTTGGTGCCATACAAACTAGGATTATGGTAGCTTTGGCTGGGGATTCCTAGATTGTAGGCACACACTGTTCTGTGGATCACGGCCATACAAGCCATGAAAAAGACAATGCTAAGAGCATTATTGCATTACACAAGTTGCACTGACATTTTGGCAATCTGATCCTAATGCTCAATTTGGAATAAATACATTGCACAATGTATCCAGTAATAGTGCCAAGGACTTTCAAAGACTATAGATGGATCCAGTAACAAATATGACCTAAACCAAAGTAAAGTTGGCTACAGAAGTTGGTTCTGTACATTACATCTGTCTGACCACTCGCTGAAACAATCATGATGCTTAAAGATGAAATTTAATCTGCCCCCCCAAAAGCTACACACTGTTATAGGCACTGAAAGCCATGGGTTTCTGGCTGAAGTGTCCCTGACGTCCTTCTTTTGTACTCCCCTTCTGTTCTGAGAGGCTTCAACAACTACATCTTTTGGTTATTCTCTGTGCAAGGCCTGACTCTCATATATACTTCGAGAGTTACTCCTGGTTTACAGTCATTACAACTTTGACCCCCTTCCCCTCCACCTCCCCTTTCCTACCTATCCCTGTAGCTCATAATACTGTATGTGTATTGTTACTGTAAACCTAACTTAAATGATGACATATTTATTGATCTGTATCATCATAATCGTTACTGTTTTCTATGAAGATATATACAGCATAAGGATTCCACTGTGGCCGCACTCCCAACGGGGAAGGGGGAACCGTGGACATTAAACCTAGCTGCCCAAATCCTGGCAGCACATCCGAGGTAATCCACCACCACGGCTTGACGTGCAGATTCTAATGCGAATGCGCCCAGTCCAGCCGACGCTGCTCTCCGAGGACACACAAACCCACACGAGCAGGATACAGGGGGGAAGAGAGTGAGGACATCACACAGTTGACATGACAATGCGTTTTGGGGGCATGACCTCATTCCTCAGGTCATCAGATGACCTGAGGATAGCCTCAGATGTGCTGCCAGGATGCGGGCAGCTAGGTTTAATGTCCACAGCTCCCCCTTCCCCTGTCAGGATCTTGAGGAGGTTATAGGAGTGCAGTCACAGTGAAATCTATATGCTGTATCTATCTTCACACAATGTAAGTTTGACCATTGTAGTATTTTTAACCTTACCATATTAAAGCCGAGGTACTCTTCTACAGCTTTGCGCTCTCTTCTTTTGTGTTTTGTCTAGATGTGTTCCTGTGATCCAGAGGATCCATAGAGAGCAGTAGGGATGGGCTTTGTGTTCTGGTCAAACGTGAGTTAGATCAGAACATTTGCTGTTCGCTTGTTCGGGAAAACCCGAAAATTATGGGGCGTGCAATGTTTTCAAATGGCGGCGGAATGCCGCCCGCTGATTGGCCAAAGCATGCGCATGACCTGCGAGAGCTTTGATTGGCTAAAGGCAGGGTGCCTTTAGCCAATCACTGCACAGCAGTCTCAATCCACGCCCCCACACTATCTAAAGCCGATTGTACAGCGGCTCTATGTAGTGTGTCGGCGTTGTTAGTGAGAGAGCGTAGGTTCCTGAATACAGGCAGTTTAGATAGCTAGCTTTAAAACAATGTTAAAAAAAGAAAAAAAAAATCCAAAAAATAGATAGCTAGTGCAGACAGGTTAGTGTAGGAAAAAAAAAGTATATATCTATATATATATATACAGTCTAGTGTTACGCACAGTGTACTATATATCAGTGTACACTGTACATAAGGTATATAGTACAGCTGATGTGGTGTATTAAAATATATACAGCCTTATATATACATATACACACACACCGCGTGAGTGTGCACTATATATTTGTCCATACGGTATATAGTACACTTGACGTGGTGTATTCAAATATATAGTTTTTAACCCCTTAACCCCCAGAGCCCTTTTTTACATTTGGTGTTTACAAGTTAAAATCATTTTTTTTATAGAGAATTACTTAGAACCCCAAACATTATATATTTTTTTCAAACACCCTAGAGAATAAAATGGCAATCATTGCAATACTTTTTGTCACATGGTATTTGCGCAGAGGTCTTTCAAGCGCTTTTTTTTTTGGAAAAAAAATCACCTTTTTGAGTTAAAAAATAAGACAACAGTAAAGTTAGCCCAATTTTTTGTATATTGTGAAAGAGGATGATACACCGAGTAAATAGATACCATACATGACACGGTTGAAAATTGCGCGCACTTGCGGAATTGCGACTCCGGTACTTAAAAATCTCCATAGGGGACGCTTTAGAATTTTTTAACGGTTACCAGGTTAGAGGTGCACAAGAGGTCTTTTGCTAGAATTATTGCACACACTCTGGCGATCGCGGCGATACCTCACATGTGTGGTTTGAACACAGTTTTCATATGCGGGCGCGACTTACGTGTGCGTTTCCTTTGATGCACGAGCTCGCGGGGACAGTGGCGCTTTAATTTTTTTTTTTAATTATTTTATTTATCTTATTATATTTTTTCTTTTAACATTTTTGTGATAGTAATATATGGTGACAGGTACTCTTTATGGAGGGATGGGGGGGTCTAAAAGACCCCCCATCCCTTCTTTACACTTCACAGTATTCAGATCGCCAAAAACGGCGATTCTGAATGCTGTAATTTTTAAAAAAACGGCGCCGTTAGTCACCGAGTAAACCGGAAGTGACGTTATAACGTTGCTTCTGGAAATGTACGAAGGAGTCCCAATCGAAGCCGATTCCGGCTTCCACAGGGACACCACACAGCCGGCGGATGTGCTGGATTGGACCACCAGTCTGCCGGTGGGACGGGAGGCCAGAGAAGAGTGGGATCCCGCCACCGTCCGCCGATCTTCTCTGGTCTCCCGTCCCACCAGGAGACCAGAGCTCCGATCCGACACTTCTGGCTGCTGTGTGGAATCCCTGTGGAAGCCGGAATTAGCCTAAATCGGGACTCCTTCGCACATTTCTGGAAGCAATGTCACAATGCCATTTCTGGTTTACTCTGCAGCAAACGGCATGGTTTTTAAAAAAAATGACAGTATTCAGAATCGCCATTTTTGGCGATCTGAATACTGTGAAGTGCAAAGGAAGGATGGGAGGTCTTTTAGACCCCCCCCATCCCTCCATAAAGAGTACCTGTCACCATATATTACTATCACAAGGGATGTTTACATTCCTTGTGATAGCAATAAAAGTGATCAGATCTTTTTTTTAAACAAACAGTGCTAAAAAAATAAAATAAAATAAAACAATTAAAAAAAAAAAAAAAAAGCGCCACCGTAACCATGAGCTCACGCAGCAAAGAAAACGCATACGTAAGTCACGCCCACATATGAAAAGGGTGTTCAAAACACACAATATCACCAGAGTGTGAGCAGTAATTCTAGCAAAAGACCTCCTCTGCACCTTTAACCTGGTAACCGTTAAATTTTTTTAAAGCGTTGTCTATGGAGATTTTTACGTACCAGAGTTTGTCGCCATTCCGCAAGTGTGCGCAATTTTCAACCTTAACATGTATGGCATCTATTTACTCAGCGTAGCATCCTCTTTTACAATATACAAAAAATTTGGGCTAACTTTACTGTTGTCTTATTTTTTAACTCAAAAAGTTTTTTTTTTCAAAAAAAATTGCACTTGAAAGATCGATGCGCAAATACCGTGTGACAAATGGTATTGCAACGATCGCCATTTTATTCTCTAGGGCGTTTGAAAAAAATATATAATGTTTACAAGTACAAAATAAAGGACTTGTCAAAAACTGCCTCTTGTTTTTTTTTTACACTACACTCCTTTTTTGGTGAATGTGCAGGGGTACAGTGTACCCCAAACCTATTCACATGGGGGGGTGGGATCTGGGGGCCCCTTTATTAAAGGGGGCTTCCAGATTCTGATAAGCCCCCCTGCCCGCAGACGCCCACAAGCACTGGCCAGGCTTGTGGGGAAGAGGCTCTGGGTGGTAGGGCAGAGTCCCCCTCCCCCAAAGCATCCATACTCCCCATGTTGAGGGCATGTAGCCTGGTACGGTTCATGAGGGGGGGGGCGCTCGCTCGCCCCCCCCATCCTAAACAGCCAGGGCTGCATGCTCGGATAAGGGTCTGGTTTGGATTTTAGGGGGACCCCCACGTAAAATTTTTAAAAAATTTGGCATGGGGTTCCCCTTAATATCCAAACCAGATCCAGCGTATACATTACTGCTGCGATTTTAAAAGACAATTTTTCCTAAGGAAATGTAATTTTGCTCTGGCTATGTTCTCACAGAGATGCGCTCTTTTACACACAGACTAAGGACACACCTCAGGCACAATATTTAAAGGAATTTTTCTTTTTTTTTTCACTTTAAGCATTATTAAAATCACTGCACCTGAAAAAACGATCGATTTAAAAACATTTTTTTTCATTGATACATGTCCCCTAGGGCAGGACCCGGGTCCCCATACACTTTTTAGTGCAAAAACATTGCATATAAGCCTTTAAAATTAGCACTGATTTTTCATGTTCGGGTCCCATAGACTTTAATGGTGTTCGGATGTTCGCCCTGGACTCTGTTCGCATGTTCTGGTGCGAACCGAAAAGGGGGGGGGTGTTCGGCCCATCCCTAGAGAGCAGCATTACCCTTTGACTTGTCTAATTATCACCAATAGACAGCTGGATGGCTATACCAGACTGTTAATCAGTGCACCTATTTGTTTTTTCTTTTGTGTGTATTTTTTGTACTGTTTTCTATGGCTCACAGCTGAACTTGGTACCTTTTTACAATGTTGAATACATTTGTACATGTTATACCATGTATCGTCAATCTGTTCAGTTTCCCATTACGACGAGAGATCCCTACCCGGCTTGTGGGGGGGGGAAAAGCCAAGCGTGGTCTTGTACGCTTGTCTCAGGTCCCGCTTGTAGGCTTGTGGTAATTTCAGATACCCTGGGCTTGTACTTTTTAGTCACGATTAAAATTTCCGAATATACGTTACAAAAACGTGATTTTTCACATACCCCTGGGCCCAGGACGGGATCCCCTGTACATAGTTACTTTTTTTTACAAAAATTTAGCTAGCAAAAAAGTCC
>BLSH010430184.1:301317-312984 GCA_018402905.1 Glandirana rugosa
GGCGGAGAGCTGTCTCACTACCACCGCTGACTGTTTTTATGCTCTATTCAGCTGTTGTTTATCCGGATACATGTGAGTTCATATATATTTTTTAATAAATTGGTTTTTTTTAAACGATATCACATTATTTGGCCCATTTCTCTTTTGGTTGTCGTGACTTCCCTGGAGTGGAATTGGTTGGATTTGCGCCTTGCAACATCTTTATTGATTACCTATCCTTGGAAGCAGCCTCCAATACCCCCCACCCAGGACGGGAGAGGATCCAACTGATTAAACTGGGTGTCCCGTGAATTAAGGATCGAAGTGGCCCTGTGGAGGCCTAATCCACACATGTGTGTTTGACCTCCTATAACAAGAGGTCCAAGTGATCCGGTAAGGGCACAACTATCCGTGGTGGAGGTCTCGTTCACTGTTGGACTTTTGTGATGCATGCTGACTCACTTCTTTGGAGGATTTGATTAAGGACATTTCTTTTTCGCTTTTCACATTTGGATTTTGGTTTAGTCACCGTCACATGTATGATTAGGAGTATATAAGTTGTTCATCTTATCACTGCAATTTTTGTATTTCCTACGGATACCTCCTACACTTACATTTTTTATCACCTTTGTTCTATGTTCTTTCACAAGCGCAGCTTTATTTGGTTTTAATTTGTATTTTAGGTGTAGGAATCACACTTTATTGTTGCAGCTGTGGATACAGGAACATAGTGTATAATAGGGTTAGCGCAGTCTTCCTATTTACTTTACATAATCAGTGCACCTATTTGTTTTTTCTTTTGTGTGTATTTTTTGTACTGTTTTCTATGGCTCACAGCTGAACTTGGTACCTTTTTACAATGTTGAATACATTTGTACATGTTATACCATGTATCGTCCAAAACTTTAATAAAGACCTACTGAAAGTGAAATTTAATCTGTCTATATGTTGCCTTCCCTGGTTCCCCCCCCCCCCCCTCTTAGCATGCCAATTACATTTTTAAATAAAACTGGTTTTCATTACATACCTTATTTTAGACCCAGTAACATTATTATTGTGTGTCTGTGCTTCTCTAGGCAATGCAAGCAGATCATGGCTCATTTGAGATTGCTGGCAGTGCTAAACATAGCTTCCTGAAAAAAAGGCACCCTGCCTCAGTATTATCAAGAGCCTGCAGCGCTGATGCAAGCAGTGGGCTGGTTCTTGGAAGGAGTTCTGCAAATGTCAAAAGGCCTTGATGAGTGGATGTTAGGAGGAGTAGAGGAGTGGGCATTCATAGGCAGGCCATTGTAGGTAGGGCCCACAGATGATCCTGAGCCCCCATCACTGCAAGAACTGAAATCCAATGAATGAAAGGAGTGGGCCAGTAAGGCTGGAGAAAAAAAGGGTTAGATAGTGGTGGTTGTCCTTCAAGCAGGAAATGAGGTGGGAGAAGTTCACAATGTGCATTGAAATCAGTGTAAGTAATTTTAGTACAGGAAAGGAATCAGTGCAACTATGCAAGGCTGAAGGCAAGGATGGAGTTGTGCTTTAAAGGAGAAGTATAGCCAAAGCCATTTTGGCTATACTTCTCCAGAGGATTGCAGGAGTGCAGTTCATTCTCCACCCCACAGTCGCCAGCTGCCAGCTGATGTCATAGAGCCGATCCAGGCTCTGAAAATATCCCGACCATATGGTTGGGATCCGCCCAGATGCCTGGACCAGCAGCTGGCTCAGCCTCCAAGTGAGCCGATGAAAGCCTGAGCCAGCCCCTCCCTCCTCCTCCACAGCCCAGTGCTCCTGGAGAGGCAGAGCAGAAAGCCGGTGACTGACAATCACCAGCTCTATGCACACTGAAGGTTGAGAACCAAGTAATCAGCTGTGTTTGATTGCTCATTTCTCCATCTTACAGCCAGCGGGGGACAGATGCAGCATCGGATCAACATTGCATCCATCTAGATGAGCATAAATGTTTTTTTTTTTTTACAAGCCCATACTTTTAAATGATAACAAAAGGCAATGTCCATTGGGTCACACACCTTATCCCCCCACCAACCTTATTTTTCAATCTTTAAAAGCTGTGACCATTGCGAGTTGGAAAATCCTGAACATGTACTGAACGTGAGCCGAAGTCTACAACTCATTTTCCTTTCTTGTAATTCACAACTCAGCAGATCATTACAGTGCACTGTGGCTACAATCTCCAGACTCCCTCTGCTCGTGCCATTTACAATTACTGAAACAACACATTTATACAGGCTTACACATCCAGACATGTGCAACAACTACAGCAATTTCTACCCATATCACAGCTACATGCTGCAAGAACTGTCAAAACAATTCAGTTCGTTATAACACTGTCCATAAATATTTATGGAGCTTGATCCCTCGGTAATTATAGGCAGCATTATTTTTTAGCTGCATCCAGCTGGTTTAGATAGGAAACCATCGCTGTGTCACAGAATGCCGGTGAATCTGCTATTTTAAACCAATTCCAAACCAGAGTGTTCTATGCTATTTCTGTGGCAAATATCTGACAAAGTCACAGGAAAAAACACAGATTACTCATAGCATGATATTTAAAGGGAATCTACCAAGGTTTTTCAAACTGTTTATTTGTATCTGTAATACAAGTTATTTTTACGTTTTTTTTAATCATATGTCATGTTTGTTATGGCAGTGCTGTATATACAACCTCAAATCCACAGGAAAATATACCTCCATGTAGGTTATACAGTGCAGTCATCATCCTTGCTGAACAACTGCTGTGAGAGGACTATTTTTTCTGAGTTGTCCTTAGGCTTACAATTACTTAAAACCCTGGTTTACACTGCTACGACTTTGAAGCCAAATCCCAGCGTGACTTCAGCACGACTTGTATGCGGCTTCTTTAATAAAAGCCAATGCAAGTCGTGCCAAAGTCACACCAAAAAGTAGCGCAGGAACCTTTTTCTAAGTCGGAGCGACTCGAGCCGCTCCTATTAGAAGGGTTCCATTGCACTGAATGGGGTGCGACTTCTGATGCGACATGTACTCCTCAGACAGAGTGCATGTCGCATGAATGTGAACCGGGCCGTAAATCCAGTTTTAAAATTTAAATGTAATTTTTGGGAACAGTTCTTATTAAGTGTTGTGGCATGGGGGTGTTTAGCTCTAGTGGTAGATGCATTTTTACTGAGTTCACGCCAGCCAGGATCTCTGTTTGAGGGCATGATAGCCCATGTTTATTTAAAAGAAAGTTCAAAACAACAATCAAAAGGGTTTCCCTCACAGGGGATTGTCACCATCAACATCCAGAAATCATAGACTCAGCCTCCTGGCTCATAAGTGATCAGTAGCCCTCCTGGCTATAACGTTCAGTAGCCCTCCTGGATATAGCGATATGCTAGCCCTCCTGGCTTATCACTGAATCCAGCCCTTCTGGCTGGTAAGCGATCCGCTGCAGCATGATCGTGATTCACACCTACCTCCTCGCAGATGTGGTTGACTAGACTGCCTCCTGCAGCCTTAGACCCCTGGAGACCACCTGTCTCCCTCTCTGGGGCAGTCTCATAGTGTGTGACACAGAACCCTGGTCCTAACTTCTCTTACCAGGCTCCCACACACCCGCATAATCAGTTTTCTTCCTAAACCTAAATCCTGGACCCAGCACTGTGGATTTCATCCCACCCAGAACGCTACAAAATCCCTGGGCTCCAGGTCCTGAAACAGACTTTTTAAAGGAATGAGGAAACTGATAAGTCAGTTTCCTCCCAAATGCGCAAATCCCCTGGAGCCCCTCAACCTGTCAGGTTGAGAATCCCAGGTCATCCTCCTGTTGGGGTACCACACTACCCCATATCCCCCCCCCCCGTTCTGAACCCGTAGGGGACGGGACACATGAACCACACTCTTGTGTTTGCCCTTATCTGGTCCTTCTTTCTCTTGAGTGTTAACCTCTGCAGCAGCCACCACACCTTCAGCTACAGGCTGTTCTGCAGCCCCCCTTGCTGACACAGCAGAGACAGTGTCCACCTTATTTTTGTGCATAAAAGCCTTTTCTATCAAGGAGATCATATGTTTATCCCAACTATCCCAATCAATTGCATGTGTGCTCCCTTCACCGGTACTCCTCAGCACCGATCCATCTGCCCAAGGAGACACATGCAAACAGACGGGCCTAGCCTCAGACATAAGACATTATGAATCATATCAGATTTTGGCAATACAGATTTTAAGACAACAGGCTGCAATACACCACATCCACCACCTTGCTCGAGTGGTGCTTCATAAACCTCACATACCTTTACATTTTCCACAGGTGGTATTAACTCATTATGTACCTGCACATGTTGAGTATTAGAAGATTGCACTAACACAATTCCATTAAAAAGTGCAGTTCCAATCTGTCCAACCAGAGTGACATCGCAGTTGTCCAGAGCAACCTTCGGAACCCCTACATGAAGTTTCCTGAAGATTTCCAGGGACAACTGAGCTGTTTTACCACCCGTTGCTATGGGCAATGGCCCATCTTTTATTAAGAGGAAAAAACACTGCGCTTAGTTACAATACATAGGAGTCCAAAACATATTAGTCCATATTGTTTCAGCAGGTAAGAGAATCTTAAACTTCCCACTCTGGTGTATTCTAAAAGTGCTCGTGCTCTTTAAGACAGGTGACAGTGCTGCTACAGTGCCCCACATGGATGTGCACTCACCCTTAAGAATGGACCACCTATCTCTAGCGTGGTCACTTTTGCTTTGTGGGGTAACCCCTGCTGATTTGCTTGGTGTTAGAACTCCTTAAGGTAGCTTAGCTTCCCGATGACAGCCCGCTGATTGGCTGAAACGCATCGTTGCTTGTCTGCATCACAGCGACTCACTTCTGCCCATACGAATTCACCAGGGAATACAGCCGAATGAAGCCGTAGTTACGACGTTCACTACAAACGGGCTGATTACCCAAACAAATCACCTGCAAAAGATACTGAGTGCCGGGCGTGCTAGGCACTATTAAAAGTGAGTGTGCATTTTTATCTGTTACATGTTTTATTATATTTTTAATAAATTGAGCATAAAGAATTGCGCAATGAGGCTCTCTCTTTTTATCTTTATACTCTACCACTGAGAGAACGCTATCTTAAGGAGTTCTAACACCAAGCAGATCAGCAGGGGTTACCCCACAAAGCCCAAATGACCACGCTAGAGATAGGTGGTCCATTCTTAACCACTTCAGCCCTGGAAGGATTTCCCAGGTTAGGACCAGAGCACTTTTTGCGATTCAGCACTGTGTCGCTTTAACTGACAATTGCTCGTTCCTGCGCCGTTGTATCCAAATGAAATTTGCATCCTTTTTTCCCCACAAATAGAGCTTTCTTTTGGCGGTATTTGATTGCCTCTGCGTCATTTAAGATCACCGCTATAAACAAAAGAAGAACGACAATTTTGCAAAAAAAAACAAAATTTCTTACTTTTTGCTAAAATACAAATTTAAAAAAAAAAATATAAAAAAACTTTTTTTTCATCGGTTTTGGCCGATTTATATTCTTCCTCATATTTTTGGTAAAAAAAATTGCAATCGCGTTTATTGATTGGTTTGCGCAAAAGTGGCGGATGATGAGAATTCATTTCTGTGGTTTTTATTTTTTTTTAATTTTTTACTAGTAATGGCAGCGATCTGCGATTTTTAGCAGTACTGTGGTATTGCAGCGGACATGTGGGACCATTTTGACACTTTTTTGGGACCAATGACATATATACAGCGATCAGAAATTTAAATGTCCACTGATTACTGTATAAATGTCATTGGAAGTGAAGGGGTTAACCTGCAAGGGGAGATCTAGGGGTTAACTGTGTTCCCTGGGCGTGTTCTAATTGTGGGGGGGACTGGGCTACCATGGGCATAAGAGATCCAACTGATCCCAGTGACAGGGATCAGTAGATCTCCTATGCCCCCACTAACAGAGCCGGGAACCGATGTGTTTACCATGGCGGTTCCCCGTTGTTTGGCTGTGGCCACTCATCGTGGCTCGCCGGTGGACATCGGGTCTGCCCGAGCCGCGGGCACACTCCTCAGGAGTACGGGGGGGGGGGGCACATGCGCCTCCTAGCGGCCACCCGCAGATCGCCGCTTTTTACGGCGATTCGTGGTACACGTCCACACTGCCGCCGTGAATATACGGTAGCCGGTGTGGAAGTGGTTAAGGATAAGTGCACATCCATGTGGGGCACTGTAGCAGCACTGTGAAGTACTGTCACTTGTCACGAGCACTTTTAGAATACACCATGGGATGTTTAACATTCTCTTACCTGCTGAAACAATATGGACTAATTTTTTGGACTCCTGTGTATTGCAACTAAGCACAGCATTTTCCCTCTTAATATTGTGGTGTCCATGGGACTATTTTTTACACTGCAGCTGGTTTGAATTTATTTTAACACTTTTTGTGCATTTCCGTTGGCGCCACAGCTTTTGCTTTACCATAACCTGGGGTTTTTCCAACAGCAGCAAACTTTTCATTATCGACAATTAACAGCATTTTTAGCTCTTGCAGGCTGTCCTAGCCAATTAACAATTTGGGATTTACAGACATCAAACACATCACCTTTTTCCCTCTTGAGAAGCATGCACGGGTGCAAGTTTGACTTTAACCCCTGCCTCCCCATTGTACAGGAACAAGTCACTCTCAAGAGCATATTCAGTGGCCCCACTAACTGGGGTCACTCTCACATCACCATGGACAGTCTCATAACCAGTCTTTTTCAGCATGAAATCAGCGGTTCCAGCCATCATTTCATTAACCACCTCAATACCGAGCCTGTTTTTGGGGTTTGGTGTTTACAAGTTAAAAACAGTTTTTTTTGCTATAAAATTACTTAGAACCCCCAAACATTATATATATATATTTTTTTTTTCTAACACCCTAAAGAATAAAATGGCGGTCATTGCAAAACTTTATGTCACACCGCATTTGCGCAGCGGTCTTCCAAGTGGGATTTTTTTTGGAAAAATTCATTTTTTGAGGTAAAAAATAAGAAAACAGTAAAGTTAGGCCAATTTTTTTCCATATTGTGAAAGATAATGTTACGCCGAGTAAAATGATTCCCAACATGTCATGCTTCAAAATTGCATCCGCTCGCGGAATGGCGACAAACTTTGCAACTAAAAAATCTCCATTGGCGATGTTTAAAAAATTCTACAGGTTAGCAGTTTTGAGTTACAGAGGAGGTCTAGTGCTAGAATTATTGCTCTCACTCTAGCAATCGCGGCAATACCGCACATGTGTAGTTTGAACACCATTTTCAAAGACGGGCGGCACTTACGTATGTGTTTGCTTCTGCACGCGAGCTCGCGGGGACGGGGCACTTTACATTTTTTTTTTCAATTATTTATTTTACTTTTTATTTTTACACTGTTCTTTTTAAAAAAAAAAATTGATCACTTTTATTCCTATTACAAGAAATGTAAATATTCCTTGTAATAGAAAAAAGCATAACAGGACCTCTTAAATATGAGATCTGGGGTCAAAAAGACCTCAGAGCTCATATTTACACTAAAATGCAAAAAAAAAATATATTAATTTGAAAAAATGACAGAACAAAAAAAAAAAATGGGCGCTTTAAGACCGTTGGGCAGAGATGACTTCTGATGTCATTTCCGCCCTGCCGTGTTATGGAGCCGAGTGAGCGGCTTCAGCCACTCAGTCAGCTCACGGACACTGGGGGGGACGGATCCGATCATCTCCACCACTAAGACTACTTTTATCTTTTTCAGAATCGCTTCCTGAAAAAAAAAGATTTCTGAATGGTGCCTGTAGCTGCAGGCACCATTCAGATATCTCCACTCAAAGTTGCGACGTCATATGACGTGACTCTGAGTGAAGTGGTTTAAGACAGTCTTACCCATCACAGTAGTAGGGATCACCATCTTCATTTGAGTACGATGTCTCATGAAGCAGTCCTCTGTCACACTTTCACTGGCCAACTCTCCCTGGTGGCCACGGGATGAAACTGCAGCAGCCCTTTCGAAATCCTTAGCACCCCTGCAGGCACAACAGGTACTCCCTCACTGTTGCGAGGGGTGACTGCAAACATATTTGCACAGGAATCTGGGCCTGCAGACGAAAACATTTTCTCCACAACATTGTCTCCCACTGTACCCCACAACCAGGGACAAGACAAACAATTATGTCCCAATTTACCACATTCCAGTCATTGGATCAGGAGAGTTTCTCTGGTTGCTAAGGGAGATGGCAGCCTCTCAGCTGCTCTTTGCTGGCTCTCCCAAACATCTTGACTTTTCTTCCCAGGACACTGTGTTGCTTCAGACTTGCCATAAACCTCTGTAGGCAATATAGTTGTCTTGCGATTCATGGGCCTGACATCACCGGCATTACTATGGACGACCACACTCCTGGCACTCCAAGCAGCCTTCCCAAACACCAATGCAGACTTTTGCTTTGCAAGGTACCTTTGCAATGGAGCTTGGGACAATGGGCATTTGGACGCAGCATGCCCACACTCACTGCACCGCAAACATCTCTCTTGCCTCCATGACTTGTCAGGGCTTTGCACCTTGATAGCTGGTCTTCTTGCACCAGCGTTGCTAGGGGCAACAGCATGCACTTCCCCTTTAAGTGAAGCAAAGAACAGTCTGCAATATTCTCCGGCAGGCTCACACCCTTGCTTCATCCATACAGTCAGTCCACAACACTTTTGTGCTGTCCAGCTAAAACAAAAAGGGAACACTTTCTTTTTAAGGCTTGTTGCTTTTCACTTGCAGGTTCTCTTCACCTGCACACAGATCATGCAGTCTCATGCACAAAAACACAGTTCACTTTTTAACCATTGAACTCACTTTTTGCAGTGATCTGGATGGTGTCCAAAATGCTGTTTGCCTGGCTGCACTTCCGCACACAGCCAACATGACACAAACTCACTGTGGAGCAGGGACCAGTATTTTACCATCTTGTGCCCGATGCAATACCTCCACCACGTGTGGCATGGGGGTGTTTAGCTCTCATGGTAGATGCATTTTTACGGAGTTCACGCCAGCCAGGATCTCTGTTTGAGGGCACGATAGCCCATGTTTATTTAAAGAAAGTTCAAAACAACAATCAAAAGGGTTTCCCTAGCAGGGGGTTGTCACCATCCACATCCAGAAATCATAGACTCAGCCTCCTGGCTCATAAGCGATCAGTAGCCCTCCTGGCTATAACATTCAGTAGCCCTCCTGGCTATAGTGATATTCTAGCCCTCCTGGCTTATCACTGAATCCAGCCCACCTGGCTGGTAAGCGATCCGCTGCGGCATGACCATGGGTCACACCAGCATCCTCGCAGATGTGGATGCCCAGACTGCCTCCTGCAGCCTTAGACCCCTGGAGACCGCCTGTCTCCCTTTCTGGAACCATCTCCCAGTGTGTGACACAGAACCCTGGTCCTGACTTCTCTTATCAGGCTCCCACACGCCTGCATAATTAGTGTCCTGGCTAAACCTAAATCCTGGACCCGGGACTGGGGATTTCATCCCACCCGAATCGCTACCAAATCCCCGGGCTCCAGGTCCCGAAACAAACTTTTTAAAGGAATGAGGGACCTGGAAAGTCAGCTTCCTCCCAAATGTGCAAATCCCCTGGAGCCCCTCAACCTGCCAAGTTGAGAATCCCGGGTCATCCTCCTGTTGGGGTACCACACTACCACAGTGTGTATGGACACTTCACAGTACCTCATTTCCTTTTTTACAGTCAATGGACTGTATGGGGAGTATAATTCCCAGTATCTGTTCTAATTTTATATGTATGGACACTGCACAGAACCCGTTCACTTATTTTAGATTGTATGCCTGGGTGTCATCTCAGTATACTGTATATTCTTATTCTGTGTGCATAGACATTGCACAGTACTGTTTTTGTATGCTGCATTCAGGACGCCTGGGTGCCCCCCCCCATTCATGTGCCCGGCCCCTTTCAGGATGTTGGGTGCATGGATTCCCATGGCGGGGATGGGTGGGGTGTGTTTTTTTGAGCACCTGATTAGAGCCAGAGGCTCTAATAGGCTTCAAAAAAGGGTGGGCTTGGAGCACAGAGAGTGCGCCCCGAGCCCACCCAATTATGTGACCATAGCGAATTAATTTTTTTTTTCACACTAACGCTCCTCCTTGCCAATCAGGAAACAGGTCATCAGACCTGTTTCCTGATTGGCCAAAGCGTCAGGTGATCCTATTGGATGCCTAGCAGTGCTTTGGAGAACAGAGAGGAGACGTGGGAGGAGCGGACACCGGAGCCGCTGCCCGCACCCGAGCCCGGAGGAGAGCAGACCACAGCCAGATTGGATAGGTGCCACACTGCTGGCTACCTGATGGGTGGGGGGGCTTTCTCTGTCCCGTGCAGTCACACGGCGCAGGCCGGGGGGGATCTGTATGCTGGGCTATATATCACGATCTGTATGCTGGGCTATATACCATGATCTGTATGCTGGGCTATATACCATGATCTGTAAGCTGGGCTATATACCATGATCTGTATGCTGAGGTATATACCATGATCTGTATGCTGGGCTATATACCATGATCTGTATGCTGGGTTATATACCATGATTTGTATGCTGAGCTATATACCATGATCTATATTCTGGGCTATATACCATGATCTGTATGCTGGGCTATATACCATGATCTGTATGCTGAGCTTTATACCATGATCTGTATTCTGGGCTATATACTATGATCTGTATGCTGGGCTATATACCATGATCTGTACGCTGGGCTATATACTATGGCCGGTATGCTGAGCTATATACCATGATCTGTATGCTGAGCTATATACCATGATCTGTATGCTGAGCTATATACCATGATCTGTATGGTAAACTATATACCATGATCTGTATGCTGAGCTATATACCGTGATCTGTAGAGCTGAGAAGTATACCCTGATCTTTGAGGCTGAGCTATATACCCTGATCTGTGAGGCTGAGCTATATACCATGATCTGTGAGGCTGAGCTATATACTCTGTCCTGTGATGCTGAGCTATTTACTCTGTCCTGTGATGCTGAGCTGTATACTCTATTCTGTGATGCTGGGGCTGTATACTCTGTCCTGTGATGCTGCGCTGTATACTCTGTCCTGTGATACTGAGCTGTATACTCTGTCCTGTGATGCTAGGGCTGTATACTATGTCCTGTGATGCAGAGCTGTATACTCTGTCCTGTGATTCTGGGGCTGTATACTATGTCCTGTGATGCTGAACTATATACTTTGTCCTGTGATGCTGAAAATATAGGAACCAAAGTTTCCAAACCCATGCAAACCAGTCACCAAAAAACAAAAAAACCACAATAAAGAGCTGCATGTTGTAAAGTGTAAAAAACACCTATAACGTGAAAAAGAAACAAAGGAACCACGCTCTTATATCATGAATTACATATCATAAATCGCCATAGTGAATAAACAAATAAATCTTCATTTAAATGATAAAAATATACAGAAATTGTGAAGTCCATGTATAGATCCCACAAACATCCTCAGTGAGTATAGAAATGGTTCCTCCCCACCACCATGCAGACAGACAATGCATTCATCCCTATCACAGGGAGTCAAACTGCACACATGGGAAAATCCAAGATGTCATACATGAGGTCACAGGAATGAATCCAAACCGCTGCTGTCATCCATTCAGTATATATATATATATATATATATATATATATATATATATATATATATACCAA
>BLSH010430184.1:320391-334063 GCA_018402905.1 Glandirana rugosa
AGATGAACTATTTTCATATTACTGGGTTTAGTAACACTTTAAGTCCATTTTCAAGTGGTCAGGAGAGCATCTTTTTTGGTCAATTCCTTATTTGTCGAAAAAGAAAACAGAGTACAGAATTCAGCAAGTATAGCACATGTGAAATGTCAAAGTATCTGGGACAGTTGTTCAGGAACCAGAAGGTGCAAGGATTGTAAAGAGATCACACATACTTCCGATCTCCTGGCCCATCCTGGCCAGCCTTGGGACCTCAATTTTACTGCAGTAGTTAAGCAACACAGCTAGGTCACCTCCTTGCTACTAACCTGGAACTGGACAGAGAAGGGGCATCAATAGACCTGATGAGGTCATCTCTCCTTCAATCAGCACATTTTTGTAAATATGATGTATCTAACTGGCCTAAAGTTCAGCCTCTACCCAGGAGTCTGAGTGCTGCTGTGCCAGGGGCTGAAATCAGGTCAAATACAGGTATTCATACAACCATTGAAGAGATGGCCCTGTTCCAACTTTTTTGAAATTGGGGTTGTACTTTGCCAGTTTTTTGTTGCCCAGTCCCAACTTTTTTGAGGCGTGTTGCTTTAATTAATTTAACAAAGTACCTCATTTTTTCTTAAAATGGTACATTTTCTCAGTTTAAACATGTGACGTGTTTTCTATTTTGAATAGAATATGGGTTTATGAGATTTGCAAATCATTGCATTCTGTTTTTAGGTAGAACATAGATTTTACATAGCATCCCAACTTTTTGATAATTGGGGTACTACTTCTTGTTGCAAATATAATACATGTATGATTTTTTTTAACCACTTGCCAACCGTATTGCGTGGCTATATGGTGGTACAGTGGCTCCACTGTGCAGATCACCATCTATAAACCTGCCGTGCGCTCCGTGACAGTGATCGGGACTAGTTAGATATGTCATGCCCATGCCAGCTTAGCCCCCATACAGTTAGAACCCACATAGGGAACACAGTTAACCCCTAATCGCCCCCACAGGTTAACCCCTTCCCTGCCAATGACATTTATACAGTAATCAGTGGCTCTTTTTGATGCACTGATTGCTGTATAAATGTATAAATGTCATTGGTCCCAAAAAAGTGTCATAAATGTCATATCTGTCCGCGGCAATATCACAGTCCCGATAAAAATCGCAGATCACTGCCATTACTAGTAACAAAATAGTAAAAACACCATAAATGAATTCTCATAGTTTGTAAACGCGGCAACTTTTGCGTAAACTAATGAATACACACCTATTTTTTCAAAATTGTTGCTTTTTTTTGTTTATAGCGCAAAAAATAAAAATCATAGAGGTGATCAAATACCACCAAAAGAAAGCTCTATAAGTGGGGATAAAAAAATGTCAATTTTGTTTGGGTACAATGTCGCACGACTTTACAATTGTCAGTTAAAGCAGCACAGTGCCGAATCGTAAAAAATGCTCTGGTCAGGAAGGGGGTAAATCCTTCCGGGCTGAAGTGGTTAAATAACTGTCTTCATTGTTTTTTTTTTTTTTATATCTGCTTGAAATTTTTAAAGAGTAACTCTACTTTTGTTGAAAAAACATTCCCCTCTGGGTGATGTATGTACATTGCAGGGATTTTAACAAACTTTGTTGCTGATTCCCACTTTTTGTTATTCTAAAGAAATAGCTCTTTGTGTCCAAGTGCAGAGTGAATCTGTATGGGAATGGTTTTAGAATTATCAGTCAGCTGCTGTGCCTGCAGGGCTCTAATAAGGAAAGTGGCAGGGTCTGCATCCCTTTAGACATGATTTCCCTTTAAGAGCATCTCACCAAAAATTACATATTTGGTGCAAGGGATGCTTAAACTCTGAATTGTATCTTAGTGCAGACTTCTGGGAAAATCAGTAAGATAATCACACTAGAGGCAAATGCGATATTTGGGCAGCACTTAGTACACAATTTGTGTACAGAAAGCCACCAGGTAGCCATATTGCATTGCATTTTACAGAAAATTAAAGGTCTGAAGATTGGAAGGGAAAGGTAATTTTTCATAAAATTCAATTACAATATGACTTGTATTGCAATTGTATACAATATACAGTATACATTTTTTATTTGCTATTTTTTTTCCACAAAAGTGGAGTTACCCTTTAAATTTTACTTCCAACTTTGTCTTCATAGCATTATTGTTTTGAACTGTCTTACAGGAACTTGGCAGCATTCTGAGGGACTATTACCATCACTTCTGAAAGACCATTGTCTTTTACTGGTTCACTTCCTAATTATCACAATGGGCATTCTTAAAAGAAAATGCAGTTGTTCTGACACTTATTGTTACACCTCTAAGAATAAATGCATATTTTATTTCAAAGGGACTTGCCAGTTGTCACTGGTGTTGGCATTTTATTTCTCTCTATTCATATCTAGTAACCCTGATGTGCTGCAATATATTTTGACTTGAATTAAAAAGGGTAAAAGTACAGTAACTGCTAACATTTTAAAACCCGTTCATCTTTAAAATAAAAATAAGCACTTCCAATAGTACAAGATGTCCTGGCATGGGTCTTAATAAACACTACAGTAAAAGGACAGAACATACTTATTGACGGAGGGTGAGTGTTGCAAGACCAATTCAGGACCAAGAATTTCAAGTGTGGTATAACAATGGAATATGTGGCTCTGTGACATAAATGTGACTGGCATTTTTTAGTCCTCTAAACCAGTGTTGCCTAAACTATTGGTCTGGACATGTTTGGGATAGGACACTTCTTGACTTTATGTATGTCCAAGCATAAAATCAACAGATGAATGGTGAATGATAGCACATTGACTATGAAAGACAGCACAGACCCCCATAGAGAGCTAGAACCAGGTGTGAGGCAGGGGAAGAGGCAAAAACACAAGATTATGGGATGAAGAGTTGAAAAAGCTTGGTGTCAGAAATGTCTACTATTAAAAGAAAATACACCTTAGGCTCCATTCGCACTAATACGACTCCAAAGTTGCACCAACTTTGGAGTGCAAACTTTGTTGCAACTTTGTGGTTGAATATGTTTTTATTCATAGAAATTAAAGGTCATAATTACATACAGTATAAGAAAGAATGCAAAACCGGAGAGGTACAATTCCATTGAATCAGTATACACTTTAGATACATTATTACTTCTCAAACGTAGGTATAAAAGGATACTCATCTTTTCTGTTATAATTGAGAAGATACCACATTAATTAAATTGTACAGCATGACAGGTTCTTGTATCAACTAGAAAGGAAGGGTCGCTCAAGGCAACCTATATCATCTCTTGACCGGTCCTGGAGGTCCCCTCCCTTCCTCAGGAGCCCAGGAATTAGGTCTCTCTGAACAAGGGGGGGGGGGGGACCCTGCTGCATAAGCAACTAGTACCCCTCAGCAAGTTGAAGTAAAAATTTACATAGTATAATTCTTTCATGTTTAGAAATAACAAGGGGGATGAAAAAGGAAAAAAGGGAATGATACGGGGATTTCGACTGGGATATGGGTAGATTAATAAGTCAAAAGAATAAAAGAAGATAAAGCCCCTTTTAGAGGGGAGAGAGAAAGAAAGAGGAAGAGAAAGGAAAAGGGAAAGGATGGACTGAGGGAAAGGACGGACTGACGGGCCCCCTCCACACTCTCATACACATTAGTACCATGTTTTGTGTTGAAAAGGTAGCATTGTCATTATAAATTACAAAGAGTGACATTAGGAATGCCACTGTGTAGGGGGATTATATTAAAAGCTGCGATTTAAGTTTAGAAGAAGTGGAATAATGAATCCAAATGGTCCACAATGTACTAAATTTGTCCCAGGTGTCTCCTTCTCGGGCTTCTAGTTCCTCCATTAGCATGATTTCATTCATCTCGGTTACCAACTTAGAAAAGGGGGGAGTGGATGGGACCTTCCAGAACCTGGATATTAGCTGCCTTCCGGCCGTGAGAAAAAAATCGTAGTAGCTTAGATTTTTGTGATTTATATGAGCCTGGCAGTATGGATAGTAGGGCAATGAGGGGGCTAGGGAGTATTTGGGTCCATAAGGGTTTAATAAGAGAACATTCCCACCAGATATGCACATAGGATCCCTGCTCTCTATTGCACCTCCAACATAAATCAGATGAAGTGGGAAAGAAATGGTGCAAAGTAGTGGGAACATAGTACCATCTAGTCAGAACTTTGTAATTTTTCTCCTGACCATAAGTAGAGACTGAAGATTTGTGCATGAATAAAAAGGCCTTCTGCCAATCCGTGTCAGATATCTCAATCCCCAATGAGTCAGACTAAACCTTGGTGTACTTAGGCAGCGTATTATGGAGATTAGTTTGGATCATTTTATAGATCTCAGAGAGTGAGTGGCGAGGAACCTCAGGCAGGGTACATAGGTGTTCGTAATTTTTAAGTATTCTATGAGTTTGCTTAGTGTTATGCAGGGTCCTACAAAAGGAATTAAGGCAAAGTTTAGTCAACCATGACATCTTGGTATGCTCCGTATTAGGACCTATCACAAAATCCCCTGTAGAGCGATGAACATACTGCTGGGCAGTAGGCCACGAGGATCTGTCATAAGCTGCAAACTTCTGTACCTCTTTACAATCGGGTAACGCGGGATGATCAAATAAAGGAGATAGAGGACTTGGGTCAGTAGATAAAACGTATTTATCCCATCTCTTGTACCACAACTGTAGGGCAGATATCGTCAAAGGGGAGAGCGTGTGTAATTTCTTATAGTGCTGGTCATGCCCCCTGAGTAGGGCCCTGAGATCCACAGGTGAGATGTCTTGTTCCACCGCTACTGATCGCTTGTTGGGCGTGGGAGCCATTCTAGGAGGCGAGACAATATTGAAGCGGAGTGGTAAATGGCAAAATCCGGAAGATCCAAGCCTCCCATCAACCGTGGTTGGCATAGGAGCTGGTGTTTGAGTCTGGGGTGTTTCCCTTGCCACACATATTTAATGGCTAGAGACTTAAGTGTATGGAAGAAGGACATTGGAAGGGTGATAGGGAGAGTTTGAAACAAATATAGTCGTTTCGGGAGGATATCCATTTTTAAGACATTTATGCGACCAAACTAGGAAAGGTTTAAATCCGACTCTAGTAAACGTCTTATGGTAGTTAAAAGGGGATAATTGAGGGAGTAGATATCGGTGAAGTGGGTTGGAATGGCAGTTCCTAAGTAAGTGATCACCCTCGGCCTCCATTGGAAATGGTAGTCTGCTTGAAGGAGAGAGAGCGTAGGTTGAGGAAGAGAAATATTAAGAGCTTCCATTTTAGAAAGGAAACCTGCAAATTTCTTTTAGTATGGAAGGCAGACTGATGAAGGGTTGCGTTACATATAATAGGAGATCATCTGCATAAAGTGCCAGTTTGCTATGAATAGAGGGGGTATGAATACCATGGATTGCAGGGTTTGCCCGAATGGCTTGTGCCAGGTGCTCAATTGTCAAGGCAAATAGGAGGGGTGACAAAGAGCACCCCTGTCTCGTGCCATTAGTAATATGTAGTGATGCAGATTGAATGCCATTAACAAGCACCGAAGCCGTGGGTGAGGAGTACAGTGCCATAATACGGCTAACCATCTTAGGGCCTAGGCCTATTTGAACTAGTGTGTGATGCAGAAATGTCCAATTGACTCTATCAAAAGCTTTCTCTGCGTCACATGAGAGAAGGCATGCCGGCAAACGGTGTTTCTGTGCGTGTGTAATCAAATGTAAGGTTTTGGTAGTGTTGTCCCTGGCCTCACGACCAGGAACAAACCCCACCTGATCTCCGTGAATAAGGGCAGGTAGCAAGGGTGACAAACGGTTGGCCAGGATCTTAGTATACAATTTGAGGTCCAAATTCAGGAGTGAGATTGGCCTATAATTGCTACAAAGAGAAGGATCCTTCCTTGGCTTGGGAATTACCGCTATCTGTGCTCTAAGAAGGGATGAGGGCGGGAGGCAAGATTCATCTATCGAGTTGAAAGCCTTCGCCAAGATTGGAGCCAGTTGAGTGGCAAATGTTTTGAAAAAGCGGACCGTGAGGCCATCTGGGCCCGGGCTCTTCCCATTTTTGAGGCCCTTGATGACCTGAGTAAATTCCAAGTCTGAGAGGGCAATGTCAAGGTCCGTAGCTGTTTAGGGGGAACCGTGGGTAAGGCTGTCTCTTGAATATAATCCAAGAGGTCCGACTGGTTTTGCTGAGTGGGAAATATTGCACATACAGAGGTATTTTGTGGGAGATTATATAGACCAGAATAATATGTGCGGAATTCCTCAGCAATATCAAAGTTAGTGTGTATTTTACCTTTGGTTGTAGACAATAAGTCGGGGATAGCCGATCTGGTTCCTCTAGGATTTAGGGAGCGGGCTAGGTGCTTACCGCATTTATTGGCTTGCGAATAGTGCATGGCTTTGCCTCTATCTCTGGCTATTAGAGTACGTTCCGAAAAAAGTTTCAGGAGATCCCCCCGAGCTTTGGTAAGATCTAGCAAAGTGGAACTGTCAAGTGTGTGCTTATGGGAGGACTCCAATGTCGAGATATTGCAAAGAAGGGAAGAAATTTTGTGGGATCTCGCCTTCTTCAGACGTGCTCCATGTTGGATGAAGACCCCCATAATACACACTTCAGAGCTTCCCATTTGATCAATGAGGGCGTATCATCTTTAGCGTGGTCCACTGCAAAATCTCTGATTGCCTGAGAGATCGCCTGAGTGCACACTGAGTCCCTGAGCAGATTATCGTTCAATCTCCAAGTGAATCCCCTCCGACCAGGTGGAGGTGATCCCAAAGAGAGATGAACAGGGGCATGGTCTGACCATAACGTCATCCCAATGGCGGCGTCAGGTCTAGCGTCTAGTAGGGTCTGAGAAACCAGAATGTAATCTATCCTGCTATAGGAGGAGTGTGCTGTAGAATAATATGTAAAATCACTGCCTGAAGGGTTCAAAATTTGCCACACATCTGTTAATGAAAGGTCTGCCAGTAACCTACGGATTTTGGTCAGGCAAGTTGGGGATAAAGAGGACCTACCGGTAGATGTATCCATATGTGGGATCAACGCACAATTCAGGTCTCCACCCATGATTACATTGACGGCCCCGAACTTCTGAAGCTTGGTGGTCAACGAGAGGAGGAATCCCTGTTGATCCTGGTTAGGGAAATAAACATTAATAATTGTGTATATAGTTTGCAAATACTTAATCTTCAGGAAGATAAATCTACCTAGTGGGTCAATCAGTGTGTCTAATACTTCGGGTGAGAAGGAGACATGGAACGCTATTGATACTCCCTTCGAGCGGGCGTTAGGATTAGGACTATGGAACCAATTTGAGTAATATCTGAGGGGAAGCGTGGGTATTGTGTCTGCTCTAAAATGTGTTTCCTGTAGGAACAAAATTTGTGTGTGGGCTTTGTGGAAATGATATAGAATTTGATTCCTTTTCTCGGGGGTATTAAAACCCCTACAATTTAGGGAAGAGATTTTTAAAAAGTGATTAACACTCATTCCAAGTCTCTAAGTGGTAGAGATAACAATAGATATAGAGGGAGCCCGTCACTCCAGTCCAGAAAAGAAGCAGAGCAGAAAGAGAAAGAGTGAATAGGGAAAGAACAGAGGGACACCATAGAGTATTGAACAGTTTAGAGGAGGAGAAATCCAGGCATAGGTTTTGCGATAGAGAACCCATATATGATGTAGGAGAAGTCACCCTGTGTATCCACCAGGGGGTGCCTAAGCTATAAGGCAAACATTGGTACCCGGAGAACTCACTTGTAAGATTCCTCTTACACCAAAAATAGTAGAGAAAACCTCCAATCAGGTGTCTAGAAAAAACTAGAGAAATTATAAAAGAAAAAGGGAACAACAAAAAAAAAGACCTTATAGGTCTAACAAGATAAACAACTAAACATAATGCAAAAAGGGCCACCATAGGCGTCCAGAACCCTAAAGTGGGGAACATGACTGATGCACAGGGTGGTCCGCACGGATCAACCATTAAGTAAAATTTTGAAAATCACAAATTAACAGCACAGCTCTAAGACCACGGATAAACCACAGACGTTTGGTCGTTGGTTAGAAACCATTACTAGGCCATGAGTCAGAGTGATCATAGCACTCCAAGTCCTAGGTAAAAAATGTCTAGAGGTCTTGAGACTGTGAACAACAGTGATGCAATATAGTTCCAACCTGTAGAATAACCTTGCCGGCAGGGGCCCAATACGACAGGTGAGGATTAGGTGAGAGCAAAAAACAGTACTCACAGACCCCGGAGGGTAAGGGTTGTTTGTAAGGCAACAAAATCAACATAAACTATTTATGTGAACGATGAACTAGACATAAGTCTTTGTGCGAACAGATTGTACCAATAAACACAATAGGTTGAAGGTGAGACTCCTGAGAAAGCCTGGGTCCCCTTTCATCCCTCAGAAGCTTTGGACATCTTGCATCTGGATTGTTTCTTCTTCCCCTTCGATCTGGGTTGCCATCCGTGAGTGATAGGAAGGCCAGCATTGGGGGCCAGCAGTGGCCAATCTGGGATAGATATTTGAGGTAATTCAAAAGTTCCCAAGAAATTTGGGAGGTCACCTAAGGTGCGTAAAACCGCCGTTTTACCTTCATGTGTCACAGATAGTTGAAAGGGAAATCCCCATCGGTACTTAATTTGCTTGTCAGTAAGCATTTTGGTCAGAGGTTTCAGTGCACGTCTCATGTCGAGGGTTAATTTGGATAGATCAGGTAGGAGAATGATGTGAGAGTCATTAAACTGGATGGACTCTTGTGTGCGGGCAGCCTGCATAATTTCAGCATTAATAGCATAGAAGTGCACCCTGCAAATGACATCTCTAGGATATTCTGGGTTCGGGTTCTGAGGGCCCAAAGCTCTATGTACTCTGTCCAGTTCTAGAGGGTTGTCCTTGGGTTGCTGGAGAAGCTCATTAAATATGGCCTTAACAGCAGACGAAAGATCCGCAGGCAATACAGTCTCTGGGAGGCCCCTGATACCTATATCGTTCCTGCGGGCCCTATTTTCCTGATCATCCTGACGGAGCATAAGGAGCTGCATTTGGGCAGTGTGTTCATTTAATACTGCTTCATGGGTGTTAACAGCCGCAATAGTGTCATCTATAGTATGTTCTATGTCTTCCAACCTCCCTGTGACATCTTTGCGCAATTCAGAAATTTCTTGTTTATATGAAACCTCCAACCTCCGGACATAGGTCTCAAAATCATGGCGTGTGGGGAGTGCTTTAATGTAGGCTTCCATATCCCACGCAGAACTAGACTGCTGGGAAGCTGGCATCCTGATCTAAGTGAACCGTGTTCTGAATCTGGGGGAGAACGGGCCCGCTGTATGGTCCTCATTTGTGGTGAGGAAGGTGGAGGACTCACCCGCTGTGAAGATGAGTGGTGTGCGTTGGAGCGGGCCGGCGCCATCTTGGAAGGAGAGGCGCCGTTCTGTGGGAGATTCGTTTGAGCGAAGAACCTGCCGATTTTGACGGCTATTTGTTGCTTCGAGGCTTTGTGGTGGTCCCCCTTGCCTTTCCCACTCATTGTAGGTCAGATGGCCGAGGTCCGCTGTGCTGTTAGCCGTTCAGTAGGTGATCCATGCGGGAGCCGAGGAGAGATGCGACCGCTCACGCCATGCGCCAGGCCACGCCCCCCTTGTTGCAACTTTGGATGGGTGCAACTTAGATACCACTTTGGCTTTGACCAGTGATAACGGACAACTGTTGCACACAAGTTACATTGTATAACATTCAGGTACAACTTTCATGCAACTTCTGAGGGTTAACGTTGAAGTCTATGGCCCTCAAGTTGCATGAAAGTCGGACCAAAGTAGTGCATGGACTACTTTGAAGTTGTTGCAACTTTATGTCACGCATACAGGAATGGTTATCATTGGAAAACATGAGGAACAACTTGTCATGCAACCCTCTTCTCCCACTCTTCACACACTGATAGCAACACCACAGGAGAAATGCTAGCACAGGCTTCCATTATCCGTAGTTTCAGGTGCTGCACATATCGTATCTTCTCGGCATATGTTTTTTTTATGGTTTTTATGGTCAGTAAAAACCAATACCGGGTGAGCTGCTCCTTCCAGGAGGTACCGCCATTCCTCCAAAGCCGACTTGATGGCCAGCAATTCCCTATCACCGACATCATAGTTCCAGCAAGATGGTGCACCACCACATTATGGGTGTCAGGTCTGAGCATTCCTAGATGAACAGTTTCCTGGAAAGTGGATTGGTCGTCGTGGGCCAGTTGAATGGCCCCCAAGGTCTCCCCATCTGATTTAGACTTTTATCTTTGGGGTCATCTGAAGGCAATTGTCTATGCTGTGAAGATATGAGATGTGCAGCAACTGAAACTACGGATACTGGATGCCTGTGCTAGCATTTCTCCTGTGGTGTTGCTATCAGTGTGTGAAGAGTGGGAGAAGAGGGTTGCATTGACAATCCAACACAATGGGCAGCACATTAAACACATTTTATAATGGTCAGAAACTTATAAATAACTCATGAAAGAATAAAGTTATGTTAAAAGCAAGCACACCGTTGTTTTTCTTGTGGAATTCCCAATAAGTTTGATGTGTCACATGACCCTCTTCCTATTGAAATAACAAAAGTTGGATTCAAAATGGCCAACTTCAAAATGGCTGCCATGGACACCACCCATCTTGAAAAGTTTCCCCCCTCACATATACTAATGTGCCACAAACAGGAAGTTAATATCACCAACCATTCCCATTTTATTAAGGTATATCCATATAAATCGCCCACCCTGTAATACAATTATATACAGAACTTTCAAATTCCTTAAACACTAATACAGACATCACATCTAAGAATTGAATATAATAAAACTTTGCTTTTGGGGTTAATACTGCTTTAATAAGAGAACCATTAAAGGCTTGTATTGCTGAAATCTCCTTCTGAAAAAGATAGCCTGGCTGTCACCCTCTGTCTTCCACATTCTGAGTCACTGACTTGAAACAGTATGCACATTTGTCTTCTTTGACATTCCTGACCTGCATACTTATTTTAGGTTAATGACCCAAAAGCATGACACTAGAGCGTCAGCAAAATAGCCAGGCAATTAACATTTTCAGGAGGTCAGCTATGGCAACCCACTATTCTTCTCATGCCAGGTATACGTTAATATTCTTAACTTTCATACTGGTAGTCATTTTAGCTGAATGTGGTACATTGAGAAAGCTGCAATTATGTTATAATTAAGTATAATATGGTATCATATTTAATCCTCCATATGTTTATAACCAACCCAACAAATTGAATTTGATTGCACAAATACTGAAAATGTATGATAACACTATAAATGTCATTAGAAGACATTCGATTTTGCCAATATTTCCTTTTTCAAGTAAAAATCTTTAAAAGATAAGGCATTCAGCTATCAAGGGGTTTTTCTTTCAAACAGGAAATGATGATGGCTGTAGGTTTTCATGCAGATTTCTTTAATGCAGAAATACTTTGTTGTGTGAGGGGAAACATTAAATGAATATGCAACCTAGCAAAAATGCCAAAATCTATTTAATTTGAAGATATAAACAAGACATGAAAGCTTCAGTATTCTCAGCGCTGTAATTGTACATCTGCAAGCTAATACCAATGATAAACTGTGTTTTGCTATAGATGATATGCAAAGTAACAAAATCACATTTTGCATGAAAATAGCTAAATCTTTAAGCCTCATTTACACTTGTGGTTGGGTGTGGCAAGCCTCATGGCTAGTCAAATCTAACGCGGAACGTTCTTCAGTAAGCAAAAGCAGTGTAAATGAGTCCTTAGTGTTTTAGGATCTCTTTGCTAGGCAACGCATAAGGGCCGATTTTATAAAAAAAAAAATCGCTTTGCAAATGTTTCAACATTCATGCAAGTGTAATGAATCATTCCCATAATGTTTGTAATATGTGTGTAGCTTTTATCCCCACAAGAGCCGCTGGTGATGATGGATCCTCTTTTCTGCCACGACTCTCTTAACTGATCAGTCCCCATAGACACATTTGGTAATATACTAAAGTCGTTTACACCTGTGGACTCGTTTACACCTGTGGGTTAGCAGGCTGCCACTCTAACAATGCACAGAAATAAGGCAACAAACAGCTTAGAGGCAAATGAATTAGATGTATTAAGGCAATTCAAACAAACATGGGATAAATCAATAACCAAGAGTGAAATGGTCTATTACCCACTAGCTGGCACTCAAATTACTAAATTAGGCACCACTAAATTAACCCACAACCAGGTAACTGGAGTCTCCAAACAACCTCAACCAGTTCAGGAGACTCAAAAGGGTCCTGGTGTGCACCTTGTGCATACAACCCCAACAATTGGCGTGTGTATGTGTTTCTAGTATGGGGGTACCCCTGGAGGTGGTAGAAAGGGCCTGGTGTATAAAATGTAATATTGGCCAGCATCTGGCGGGACCCTTCTTTAGGTGGTGCACTGTCTCTTTAAATATGTGGTTGGAGTCAACGGCTGCCTGTCGGACGCCTTCCAGGTCAGAAACGGAACGAGACAGGGATGTCCCCTGTCCCCCATCATCTTTATTCTTACGATTGACCCTTTACTGAGGCGTATCGATGCAAATCTCGATATCTCAGGCATCCCAATCAAAGATAAAGAATTTAAATGTGTGGCGTTTGCTGACGACATCTTATTATTTCTCACCAAACCCCTGATTACCATTCCAAATGTTATGAGAGAATTCGAAAGATTCGGAAAACTCTCCAATTTTAAAATTAATTTCAAGAAATCTCATGCCTTGAATGTATCCTTGTCTAACTCTACATATCAAGCTTGTGCTGATTCTTCCCCTTTTGAATGGCGTGCATCTGAAATTCCCTATTTAGGAATTAAACTCCCAGCCAAACTAAGAGACCTCTATGATCTAAACTTCCACCCTTTCTTACAAAAATGCACCAGCGACCTGGACAACTGGTCTGGCCTGGGACTTTCATGGTTTGGAAGAGCAGCTTCTCTGAAGATGACTGCTCTCCCGAGATTCCTATATCTGGCTCAGGCTATCCCAATGACCCTGCCTAACTCATTCTTTCGGACTCTGAACGCTAAGATTAGCTCCTTTATTTGGATGAAATCTCCACCCAGAATCAGTCTCACCCGACTCTCAGCCCCAAAGAGTGAGGGTGGTATCGGTTTGCCAAATTTCAGAAAATATCACCAAACTACGCTCCTGACTAGGTTAACAGACCACCACATACACTCCCCCTCAAAAGATTGGGTTGACCTCGAAAACCGAATACTAGGAGCTCAATTCTGCAATATGGCTTGGTCTAGGGGGGGTTTCAACTCCTAAAAACTAAAGACCACCCACTAATCTCCCCTATCCTACATGCCATGCAATCCATCTCCAAAAATCTTAAGCTTTTCTCCATACCTGGACCATTATCCCCTCTAATCACCCACCAGAAATCAAAAATCCTCAACTTTGGGGGGGATCTGGTTCGGTATAACGTCTTAACTCGAGGATCATAAGCCAAAAGCTCCAGTTGGGTTAGAAAACTCCCCCTCACATACACCACCAGACAATTGGATCAGTCCTCGCATCAAACCACTATAAAAGACTTTAAACCGTTTGGCTATGGTGGGAGTGAGAAACCCCGACTCTCAGCCCACTCTGACTAAGACCCACCTCTAAAGTAGGTTTATTTCCTCGATTAGAATCGCAA
>BLSH010430184.1:353363-371070 GCA_018402905.1 Glandirana rugosa
TGAACATTTTTGGGGAGCACAGTGTGGAGTCACCTATACTTTGAATTGTCACAAACACCGGACTGAGGAGTCACCTATATTCGAAACTGTCACAAACACCAGATTGTCTCAAGTCATCCCAAATATCTGCTTGGATTTCATCGTATTTTCTTTTCAAAAACATTTGCATGATGAACTGATTAATATTTTACTTGCTTTATAACAATTAATTTCTCGCAGACATTTTCAAGTGGCGAGTTTGTTGTCTTGCAGGAGTTGTGGGTCTCATCCTTTTAAAACTGGCAGAATACACTTTTACCCTTGTAACACTATAACCTGTAGAAATATCCATTCTTACGTTTTTACAAGTTATACACTATTTTAATATACCACCTTTAATATACTACTATCACCACTACCTCACTTCATTTGGAGATATTTATTGAGATATATTTTTATATGGTACACTTATTGATTTATTTTTTTATTTATTTATTTAGCAAATCTATTTATACACCATTTGTTATAGCTAAAGAATCTAGGTTAGCGCCATCTGCTGTTTACACTTGTTTTTTCATTTTTTCCCTTCCGGGAATCCACGCAGGGCAGCTTCCTACTCATTTTATGTTTTAGTTTATTATATTATATATAACAAACCATATCCTTGGCGCGGATTTTCTTTATAATTTATTATACTACATGGAAATTACTAAATTACTTTGCAAGATCATTATGCAGTTTATATTACCTTAAAGAGATAGGCACATGATTTTTTTAGGTTTACAAACACTTTAAAAATATATATAAATATGTTGACATGTAAAAAGAAAATTACTACTTTTTACTTCTATTAACAACAAAACAGGTTTATGATAATACTATCTTCAATATAGTTTGGGATAAATACAACTCTTCTATTCTATCTCTAAATTTCTAAATACAATGGAGAATTATAAATGGACCAGCTCCACAGTACTCAAAACATATGTGTACTGTTTATATTGTACTGGCCTTATTTATTATGGCTATATTGCTAAATCACTTTAAAGGAGAAGTCCATTTGGCTGGGCTTCTATTATGAATAACAGGAGTGCAATTTGTTTTACACTCCTGTGACCCTTTTTCAGCAGAAAGCGGGCTGAAGTCCACTCTCTGCTGACATCACAAGAATCAGTCCAGGCACCGTGTCATCACGACAATGAGAGACGTTATTCGCCAGGTGCCTGGACTGATAACCGTCTCTGCCTCTGAGCGAGCCATTGAGAGCCTGAGACGGCCTGCTCCGCCCCTCCACAGCCCAGCGCTCCAGTGAGCGTGGAGGAGCAGAGCGGAGAGCTGCTGATTGACAGTCAGCAGCTCTCTGCTCGGGGATCTGTGAGAACTGAGCCATCGGCGGTGTTCCATCACTTGGTGTAGGAGCGCCGGGGGACAGATGCAGCATCGAACCGATGCTGAATCCACCTAGGTAAGTATAAATGGGGGAACAAAATGAGAACCTTTACTTCTCTTTTAAAGACAGTGCCTGTTAATATAAAAAAAAAATATGCACAGAGAAGGATAAAAAATATATCATAAAATATTACTTATTACAGAGTATCAAAACATAAAGAAACACATAAAAGCGGGTATATTTGAACTATTAGATCCTTACTGTGCAGGGGACGCTAAAGGGGCTAAAGCACTGCAATTAGTCATTATATCATAACAATTTTCTACTAAGATATTTAAAGATTTTCAGTATTCCTCACTTCCCAGGACATTTCACACAGTCTGCCCTGATAATGGTTTTGCACTGTTAAATTGTGACCTGAATTATTGTCTGAAATGTCCATGATAATGTAATGGCGTGTTGTTAAATGCAAGTCTTTTTATATTTTTCCTTATTATAAATGTCTCCATCTGGTGGATGCTTGGAAATCGATATCTCCACAATCAATCAGAATGCATGTGATAAGCACTGTAGACCATTCTCTGAGAGCAACAGAACGCATTGTTATGGATTTGAAAAGCAGATGTTGAAGAAAATTCTTTGAGGGCTTATGAAATAAGACATTTGCTGTTATTGTTGTTCTGTATGCATGAAAGCTTAAGGGCTCATGCACACTGCAGCTAAAAAAAAAAAAAAAAGATGATTTTACAGGAGTTTGAGCTTTTATTTCTCTGCCTAAAAGCTTGAAGAAGCCGGTGCTTTTTTGTGCTCTTTTGCACGTTTTTATCAAGCGTTTTTGTGCTTTTTTGAGCTTTCACAAACCCTCCCCTCAGCTCACGATACAAAAAAAAAAATTAAAGAACTTAATTATTATAATTTAGATTATTATATTATTAAATACAAATCTATCTATAGACAGTATATAAATATACACCGGGCAAAATTATAAACGCAACACTTTTGTGTTTGCCCTTATTTATCATGGGCTGAACTTAAAAGACCTAAGACTTTTTCTATGTACACAACAGGCCTATTTCTCTCAAATATCGTTCACAAATCTCTCTAAATCTGTGTTAGTGAGCACTTCTCCTTTGCCGAGATAATCCATCTACCTCACAGGTGTGGCATATCAAGATGCTGATTAGACAGCATGATTATTGCACAGGTGTGGAGGCACATCTCACGAATTTTGAAAGAGTCGCTCTTGGTGAAGGAAGGCCAAAAGACCAGTGGACGGGGCTATTAACACCCTTCTTGACTGCTGAACCCCAAAACCATGGTCACCATGGCAGTCCAGGCCCAATGGGTGCACCAGTGGACCTACCGCACCGACAAGCCACCCTGCTCACAGATGTTCGACCTGGTCCACCTCACCAGGAAGTGGCTACAGCCGCAGATGTTGCCAGGTCCCCAGATCGTGGAGCGTGTGGTCATGGACCGCTATGTACTTGCGTTCCCTGCTGCTTTGAGGAAACGCGTCAGTCATGGGGACCCCAAAACCCCCAACCAACTCGTGGACCTCGTGGAGAGATACACTGCTGCTGAGGACTTGTTGCACCCATCTGTGCCCCACAATGTATCTAGGGGTGAAAGATCGCCCAGCGGACCAGGTAAGACTGTTCCAGGGTTCAGAGGCGTGGGGAAATTTGATAAGGCTGCTATGGCTAAAGAGACTGTGGGCTCTAGACATGGAGACCGGCCAAAGAAGCCAGGAAGGCCTTAGGGACCCTGAAGAGGACTGGGTATAGAACACATATAGTGCTACCGAAGCCATGCATTGGGCCATATTGCTGCCAATTGTCCCCTGAATGATGACCCCATGTAATGCGATTATACTTATTATATGTGAATAGATGCCTTTCTCTTTTTGCACAGGTCGCATATGCAGCATAATGTTCAAGTTGCATGGAGAAGCAAATGTTTGTGATTTTTGTTGATGGAAAGCCAGTCACTGCACTGCTTGACTCTGGTAGTGTGGTAACGTTTTTAAAAAGCAATTGTGTAAATGCTGCCAGGTTACACCCTAGCACTGTCGGGATCATTTGCATCCATGAGGACTCTTGACTACCAGATGGGGTTGAATGAGATTGACACCCCTTGGGGCAGTGTGTCTCCTTCAGCGAGGGTGGTACCTTCACTGCTCTAGTGGGCAGGGAAGAGTCTGGAGGATAGAGCTCCTCCTGCTGCGGAAGCACGGGAACTCTCACCAGACCCTTTTTGCCAAATGGAAGGGGAGAGTGGTGGCAGGACCAAAGAGGGAGGAGACCCTCTTCCTTTTCCTGTACTGGCTGGAGAGCCGGAGGAGCTGGAAGATAGCTCCCAGCTGGGGGCTAATGACCCAGAAAATGTCTCTGACCCTGACTGTGAGAGTGAACAGAATGTAGTACCTGTCTTAGAGGTCTGGAGAGAGGACTTCTGTACTGAGCAACTACGAGATGTCACTCTCCTTAGAGAAAGTGAAGGTGATGGATGGGAAACCTGTGGACCCTAATTGGGGGGTGTATTTTCCCTACATGGCTCTTAAAGATAATTTGTTGTATCAGGTAGTGAAATGAGGGGAGGGTGCGGTGGAACAGCTAGTGGTTCCCAAACCCTTTCGCAGGATGGTGCTAGATCTAGCCCATGGACATGTAATGGGGGGACATATGGGTATGGATAAGACCAGAGAGAGAATAACCCAGAGATTCTCCTGGCCCAGGTTGCATGCAGATATCAGAGAGTATTGTGAATCCTGCCCTGAGTGTCAACTCTCTGCACCCTCACCCCATTTTCGTAGTCCACTTTTTCCACTGCGCCACCCCTCTAATCCAACATACAAATAACCATAAAGCATAAGTGAATGGTTGCTCAAAAATTAATAAAATAAACACATGTGAATTAAAATAAAAATAAAATAAAATAAATCTCTCTATCCATAACAATCAAGGTGCAAAAATGCAACAAAAGTGAAAATAAAATGTCCTTTTAAAAGTCCAAACAAGTGCAATAATGCAATAAAGTGTCTCAAAATAACTGGACAGATCCCAATAAAGTGACTGTAGCGCTTTTGAAGGTGAAAACAGTGCTCCGCAGTGCTCCAAATGGTCAATAGTGCTCAGTGCCAAACCCCTCATGTGGCCAGAAACAATGGACCCCTAGCTTTTCAGTCTGGGGGTCAATCAAGCCATTTACTGGTGGTGGCAGACCCTGTCTGGGATCCTCTGGTTGGATAGAGGTGTGTGGCAAGAGCTCGTTCTCCGATGTACTGTTGTGTATATTGAGTTGAAATGCGTGTGTGAACCAGTTGAAAACAATGTATGACCTTGTCTCTGCAATCTGCAGCTTTCATCTGGGTTCAAGCCTCTCCCAGGTGCAGTCCCTATTCTTGGCCAGCTAAATACACTAATAAGATAGGGAGTCCTTTCTGTGGGTCTTTTGGGACAGCAGTTGTCTCTTAGAGGGGTGGTGCACTTCTATTTGTGTTTCATATATCTATTCATGATCATAGGGTCCTGTGAGCAGCAGCCCCCCTCCTCACAATAACGTATTTTCATTTCTGTGTGCACTTTTTATTTATCCATATTGTGGATTGTTTGGGTATTCACTTTTTCCACTGCCCATAACTGAAGTACCTTTCGAAAGAATTGGTATGGATCTCGTGGGACCCGTAGTAAAGTTTGCCCAGGGACACCAGGACATCATGGTAATACTAGATTATGTGACCCACTATCTGGAAGCCATACCATTGTGGAACACCTCCGCTAAGACTATTGCCAGTGATTTGGTCCAGGTGTTTAGTCGTGTGGGGATCTTTAAAGAGGTCTAAACGGATCAAGGCACCCTGTTTATGTCCCATGTAACCAAGGAATTGTGCAGGTTGTATAAAATCTCCCATCACCGTACCTCGGTCTACCACCCCCAAATGGATGGACTTGTGGAGAGGTTTAATAAAACGCTCAAAAGCATGTTGAACAAGGTAGTGGAAAAAGATGGGAGAGATTGGAATATGTTGCTGCTGTATCTCATGTTTGCCATAAGAGAGGTTCCATAAGCGTCTAAGGGGTATTCCCCCTTTGAACTCTTGTATGGTAGACATCCCAGGGGGCAACTAGATGTCGCAAAAGAGACATGGAAAGGAAAGGCCACCCCATATAGGAGCGTCATCGAGCATATTTCCTTGATGCAGGACCGAATCGCAGCAATCCTGCCCCTGGTGCGAGAACATATGGAGCGAGGCCCTGGAAGCCCAGTGAAGGGTTTATGATCGGTGTGCCAAAACCCAGACTTTCAACTCTGGAGACAGAGTGCTGGTGCTAGTCCCCACGGTTGAAAGTAAATTCCTAGCAAAGTGGCAGGGTCCCGTTGAAATTAGGGAAAGAGTAGGGTAAGTGAACAGCAGCGGCCTCCCCGCTGGCAATGAAGTAAAAAAAGAAGTCAACCCAACCCCCTAAAGGAGGTGCCCGTATATTGATTTTTTTTTTCCGGCTCCTTGCTGTCTGCTGACAACAAGTAGTGAGCCTATTGGTCAGTCCTAAAGTGTAAAGTATGTGTGCTAAAGAAGCGCACATACCTACAGTAATTGGCTGCCTGAGCCAGTGACTGCCAGTGAATGGTGCAGTGGGCTGAGGCGGGACTGTGGCGGATGTGCTGGCTGCTGGGCGTGTGTGATGACTCGCGCAGGCACAGCAGCACTCCGCCAGTGCCACCGTGCCAGCCAGAACACCACCACCAGTGACTGGGTCCCATTCCAGTCCCACCACTCAGTCTCCTCCTGACTCTCCTCATCAGCCTGGAGCGGAGGCGTGGCCAGCCGAGAGCCGACCCCACAAGCCTGCCTGAGTGCCTGCCTTGAAGTAAAGGCCTGAAGCCAAGCAAGCCTTGAAGCCAGGCTGCCAGGTACCGTACCACTACCGACCATTATAAGTGAAGTACAGTACCAGCTGCAGTGCAGCACTGCACCTCATCGCAGCTCCCTGCCTGCTTCATGTTCCCTCTCTCTGTGGCCCTGCCTGCCTGCCTGAACTGGTGCTCTTTTCTACCCCTGAGGGGTCCGTCCAGTACAAGCAAATGCCATTTGGTCTGCATGGAGCCCCTGCATCCTTCCAGAGAATGATGGATAAAACCTTGAGGCAGCATCGTCCCTATGCAGCCGCCTATTTGGATGATGTGGTCATCCGCAGTACAGATTGGGAATCGCATCTGCCCCAAGTACAAGCAGTTGTATATTCTCTTAGGGTAGCAGGTTTAACAGCCAATCCAAAGATGTGTGCCATAGGCCTGGAGGAGGCCAAATACCTTGGGTATGTTATTGGTCGAGGACTGATCAAGCCCCAGACCAATAAAATCAAGGCAATTAAAAAATTGCCCCAACCAGTGAATTAACAGGTTTGTGCCTTCATGAGGATTACAGGGTATTACAGGAGGTTCATACCCGACTTTGCCACCATTGCCGTCTCTCTGACCAATCTGACGAAGGGCAGAGGGTCGGGCATGGTTAAGTGGAATCCTGAAGCCGAGATGGCATTCCAGAAGTTGAAACAGGCCCTTTGTGTTCAACTGGTGCTCATGACCCCGGACTTCACAAAGGAGTTTGTTGTACAGACGGACGCCTCTGAGGGGGGACTGGGTGCTGTTCTGTGCCAGATCAGAGATGGTGAGGTGCACCCGGTTGTCTGCTTAAGCAGGAAGCTTAACAGGTATGAGAGCAACTATGCCATTACGGAGAAGGAGTGCCTGGCTATCAAGTGGGCCTTAGAGAAGCTGAAGTACTACCTTTTAGGAAGGTTGTTTAGGCTAGCCAATGACCATGACCCCCTGAAGTGGATGTGTGCCAACAGGGAGAAAAATAGTTGGGTGACTAGGTGGTTCCTGGCCCTACAGCCATTTAAGTTCAAGGTGGATCACTGGGTGGGAAGACTCCAGAACATTGTGGATGCCCTCTCCTGGATCCACTGTATGGTTATGACAGTTGATCAGCTGCAGGGGCTTGAGCAAAGAGGGAGAATATGTGATGGTATGCGAGGCGAAGTGGTAGACGGACGCTACCTGTCGCCTCATATGCGTTCATTTGGACTGGATTAAACGGAGCACGGCCCGGATTTTACCAGCCACCATGGCAGGGCTGGTTCTGGTCCAGAGTTTGTGGTCCACTAGAGTCCACCAGCAGGTGGCTTAAATAACCAGGAAGAGAACACACTCTAGCTCTGACCTGGAACTCAGACAGGGATCTGAGGGAGCTCTGTGTCTCTTTGGACTTTAAAAGACAGGGTTTGCATTTTGGCTTATGTTTTGTGGGTATCGGGGCCAGCCCCACACCGTATAGTGAGGTAACTGTACTGTTTAGTTTAGCGCTGGATGGCAAGGACTTATTTTCTGTTTTGTTTGTTTTCAACCTGCAACCTTTTACCAATAAACCTGGCAAGCCGCCAGATTTGAAAGAAAGTTGCCTGTACGCTGACTATTTTCCTGTGGAAAGATGATCCCCACGAGCTAATCTCCCACAATATATATACAGTATCTCACAAAAGTGAGTACACCCCTCACATTTTTGTAAATATATTATTATATATTTTCATGTGACAACACTGAATAAATGGCACTTTGCTACAATGTAAAATAGTGAGTGTGCAGCTTGTATAACAGTATAAATTTGCTGTCCCCTCAAAATAACTCAACATACAGTCATTAATGTCTAAACCACTTGCAACAAAAGTGAGTACACCCCTAAGTAAAAATGTCCGAATTGGGCCCAAAGTGTCAATATTTTGTGTGGCCATCAATATTTTCTAGCACTGCCTTAACCCTCTTGAGCATAGCATTCACCAAAGCTTCACAGGGTGCCACTGGAGTCCTCTTCAACTCCTCCATGATGACATCATGGAGATGGTGGATGTTAAAAACCTTGCGCTCCTCCACCTTCCATTTGAGGATGCCCCACAGATGCTCAATAGGGTTTAGGTCTGGAGACATGCTTGGCCAGTCCATCACCTATACCCTCAGCCCCTTTAGCAAGGCAGTGGTCGACTTGGATGTGTGTTTGGGGTCATTATTATGTTGGAATACTGCCCTGCGGCCCAGTCTCCGAAGGGAGGGGATCATGCTCTGCTTCAGTATGTCACAGTACACGTTGGCATTCATGGTTCCCTCAATGAACTGTAGCTCCCCAGTGCCGGCAGCACTCATGCAGCCCCAGACCATGAAACTCCCACCACCATGCTTGACTGTAGGCAAAGCACACTTGTCTTTGTACTCCTCACCTGGTTGCCTCCACACACGCTTGACACCATCTGAACCAAATAAGTTTATGATCTCATCAGACCATTAGTCTGCTTGTCTTCCAAAAACTGTTTGCGGGTTTTCTTGTGCATCACCTCTAGAAGAGGCTTCCTTATGGGATGACAGCCATGCAGACCAATTTGATGCAGTGTGCGGCATATGGTCTACGCACTGACAGGCTGACTCCCCACCCCTTCAACCTCTGCAGCAATGCTGGCAGCACTCATACGTCTATTTCCCAAAGACAACCTCTGGATTTGACGTTGAGCACATGCTCTCAACTGCTTTGGTCAACTATGGCGAGGCATGTTCTGAGTGGAACCTGTCCTGTTAAACCGCTGTATGGTCTTGGTCACCGTGCTGCAGCTCGGTCTCAGGGTCTTATAGCCTAGGCCCTCCTAATGTAGAGCAACAATTCTTTTTTCAGATCCTCAGAGAGTTCTTTGACACACCTGCTCCCCATTCACACTTGAGACCTTGCAATACTAACGAGTCACACGACACCGGGGAGGGAAAATGGCTAATTGGGCCCAATTTGTACATTTTCACTTAGGGATGTACTCACTTTTATTGCCAATTGTTTAGACATTAATGGCTAAGTGTTGAGTTAGTTTGAGGGGACAGCAAATTTACGCTGTTATACAAGCTGTACACTCACTACTTTACATTGTAGTAAAGTGTCATTCTTCAGTGTTGTCACATGAAGAGATATAATAAAATATTTACAAAAATGTGAGGGGTGTACTCACTTTTGTGAGATACTGTATATACACAGTGTATATATATATATATATATATATATATATATACACACAGTATATATATGGTAGCAAGTGCAGCTAAGCATCTTACAAGGCAAAACATGTTTTCTCTTATGGTAACAATGGATAGAACTCTACAGCTTCATGCCAACATGCCCATGAACTGCTCTTGCTACACACAGTATATGTAGTCCAAAAGCAGTACATATTTACCTATCCATGCCACTTCTTTCTATACCAAGTGTAGGCTGTGAGTTGTTAAAGCCTATGACCTCTCCCCATGTCACAGTGGTCACAAGGGTGGAGTCCAAAGACTTCAACAACTTGCATTAAAGTATAACTAAAGGCAAAACTTTTTATTTAGTTGTGGAGAATGGAGAGGGATTAGAACGCCTGTCCGGTTTTTATTGCTGTCTGTGCCCCTGTTAGGAAGCGTTACCCTCTCCATTTGTTCTATTTACAGTTATATTTATAAGTAAAAGTGAAAGAAAATCCCAAATTATGGGTTGTCCCCAGAACAGTAGTTCTGGTGACCCTGGTGACAACCAGGGATTCCCTCACTTTGGGGAGATTTCCTCTCACTTCCTGTTTTGGCTATGGGACAGGAAGTGAAGGAAAACTTCTGTAATGGGACAGAGGTGGCAAAAAAACTTGTATCCTAATGTAAAAAAAGTTTTGCCTTTAGTTCTACTTTAAATTGTATTATCCAGTTTACATTTATGTGTATTCTTCACTTCCTCACAGTTTAGCTTTTGGGTATGGAAGAACACGAGACTCACTCCATATGACAATGTTGGGCCAAGCACTAAGCACAACATTGTCACATGGAGTGAGTCACATACCCAGATGCTAAACTGAACTGTAAAGGAGTGAAAGATACACATAAATGTAAATTGGATAATACAATCATTATGACTGCTCTAATGGTATTACTGTGATTCATCTATAACTTCAGCCCCGGAAGGATTTCCAGCTTTAGGACCGGAGCCCTTTTTGCGATTCGGCACTGTGTCGCTTAAACTGAAAATTGCGCGGTCGTGCGACGTTGTACCCAAACAAAATTTGCGTCCTTTTTTTCCCACAAATAGAGCTTTCTTTTGGTGGTATTTGATCACCGCTGCGTCATTTCTGATTGCTGCTATAAAGAAAAGAAGAGCGACAATTTTGCAAAAAAACCCAAATTTCTTACTTTTTGCTAAAATACAAATCCAAAAAAAATAAATAAATAAAAAAACATTTTTTTTCATCGGTTTTGGCCAATTTATATTCTTCCTCATATTTGTGATCAAAAAAATCGCAATCAGCGTTTATTGATTGGTTTGCGCAAAAGTTGCCGCGTTTACGGATGATGAGAATTAATTTCTGGGGTTTTTATTTTTTTTTTATTTTTTACTAGTAATGGCGGCGATCTGCGATTTTTAGCGGTACTGCGATATTTCAGCAGACATGTCGGACCATTTTGACACTTTTTTGGGACCATTGGCATTTATACAGCGATCAGTGCTATAAAAATGCACTGATTACTGTGTAAATGCCATTGGCAGTGAAGGGGTTAACCTGCAGGGGGCGCTAAAAGGGTTAACTGTGTTCCCTGGGCGTGTTCTTACTGTATGGGGACTGCCCTAGCTGGAGAAGGGAAGTGGTCACAGCCTCCATGTACAGGAAGGCTGTGATCACAGCCCTTCCCCCCTCACAGAACGGAGGTCCGTGTTTACTTACACGGACCTCAGTTCTTTCACTCCGGGGGGGGGGGGCATCGCGGGTGGCCGGCGGAGATCGACTCCGCCGCACCCGCTCCCTGGCCCTCCCCAAACACAGTGAGCGCACGGGCGCTCCTCCGGCGGCACGCGTGCGCTCACTAGGCTCGATCCCGCAGCCGCCGTCATATGACGGCGATTTGCGCAATAGAGCCACTCTGTCGCCGTCAGATGCCGATCGGCGGTCGGCAAGTGGTTAAGCAGTCTGCAGTTTTTTTCAGCTGTCTGTAAAAGGTATAATGTTTCTGGTGAGAAACTATATCACAAGCCCTGAAGTCCACTCTGTATGTTAAATTAATTATAAATGAGCACCTTGCAAAACAACCCATTCAGTTTAAAATAGAAATGAAAAATATCTGTGTGTAGATATAAAAAATGTTTTTTCCTTTTTTTTATAAGTGATGACATTCCCTCTGTTCTCAGTTGCATAAGAGCTGGGGGGAGAAGCAACAGTACACTTAGCTTCCCAGTGAAAGGCTCTGCAGGGAGGGGGGGGGGGAGGTGAGGACAAGTCTGATCATTGGAGGAGAGCAGGCTACGTTCCCAGCACAAATAGAAAGCTGACCATGCTATGTTCTTCTGCCTAATGTGGTCAGTTTTTAATAGGAAAGCAGAGGGACTGACAGGAATACCAGGTATTTCACACAACGGAAGCAATACAACAAGATCATCATACTTTTTTATACAAGTACATGGTACAGCAGGCACATATCAGGAATATGAAATGTTGGGGTAACAACCACTTTAAGGGGAGCCTGTCCAGATAAAAATGTAGGATCTGCTGGCTTTTAAAAAAATGTAAGTCCTGGTCATCTTCATTTTTCCTCCACTACTTGTCAGAGAACTGGAATGCGTACACAGTCAACATACAATTTCCAGGGCCCTCACTCACCTAATAGTGAATAGGGATGGGCCAAACACCCCCCGGTTCGGTTTGCACTAGAACATGCGAACAGGCAAAAAATTTGTGTGTACATTCGAACACCAGTAAAGCCTATGGGACCTGACCATGAAAAATCAAAAGTGCTAATTTTAAAGGTTTATATGCAAGTTATCGCCCTAAAAAGTGTATGGGGACCCGGGTCCTGCCCTAGGGGACATGTATCAATGCAAAAAAAAGTTTTTAAATAGATAGTTTTTTAACCACCTCCCACCCGGCCACTGTATATATACTGCCGGGTGGGAGCTTCCCCGTTCTGACAGGATGTGTATACACGTCCTGCAGAACGGGAGCTCACAGTGCAACCACGCGGCGCGCTGTGGCTGGATCCTGTGATCATTATGATCACAGGATCCAGATGAGCAGAGATCGGGATACGGGCGCAGTGACTGGCCCTCCCGATCATGTGACGGCTGTGTCCAATCACAGCCGTCACATTGTAAACAGAGACGAACGTCTCTGTGACAGTTCCCCCCCCCCCGCTGAGCTCAGTGAGAGCTCAGTGCAGTGGGAGGGGGGAATCTGCAGCAATATGACAGCTCTCTGCATGATGAGGATTTCATGCAGAAAGCTGTCACAGATCGCCCCCCACACAGTGCACCAAGCACACTGATACCCCTGTCCCCATACACATAAGTGTCCCCATAAAACAGTCCCCAAAACATCTGTATGTCCCCAATCACATCTGTCACCATACACAAAACATCTGTCACAGTCCCCAAAACATCTGTCTGTCCCCGTCACATCTGTCACAGTCCCCAAACATCTGTATGTCCCCGTCACATCTGTCACCATACACCAAACATCTGTATGTCCCCGTCACATCTGTCACAGTCCCCGTCACATCTGTCTGTCCGCCAACACCAAATAAACTCCGATTTGGGTTACCTTTACCAAAGAAATGTAGCAGTATCATTTTTGGTCAAAATTTATGAAGAGAAATTACTTATTTGCAAAATTCTATAACAGAAACGAAGAAACATGCATTGTTTTTGAAAATTTTCAGTCTTATTTTAATTTATAGCGCAAAAAATAAAAAAACCAAGAGGTGATTAAATACCACCAAAAGAAAGCTCTATTTGTGTGGAAAAAAATGATAAAAATTTCATATGGGTACAGTGTCGCATGACTGCGCAATTGTCATTCAAACTGCAACAGCACTGAAAACTGAAAATTGGTCCTGGAAGGAAGGGGGTTTAAGTGCCCAGTATTGAAGTGGTTAAGGAGCAGTGATTTTAATAATGCTTAATGTGAAACAATAAAAATGAAATCAAAGGAAGGGGCTAACGTGGGTGTGGCTCTGTCATATGAATGTGTGGCTAGTGAACCAAGAAATACATATACTCTTAACACAACATAAACCAAAAGGTGAATCATACAGTGATATACTGTAAATAATAGCAGATGTTATCAGTGTATTTTCATACATAGAAAAGGAGTCCAAAAGTTTGGGAATAGACTGTTCGTCTGTGGAGGGGGTGAGGGGGAGGGGGTGAGGGGAAGGTGGCGCAAATAGATATTAGTAGATGCGTGCTCCCCTCCCAAACCCCACTCACCAACTATTCTGCTGCGGTTGTCCTGAGGATGAGGATGGCTCGGATCCCGGAGAATGTGGCGCAGTCCAGTGAGTATCGACGGATCACATGGAAAAGGGAAACTCCAATGTGCAAATTGAGAAGTCAGACGCTCAGACCCTGAGATTACGGTAATTCCTTCAAGTAAAACCAAAACTTAGGCGGAGCCACAGAGCGTCCCACGCACTTCCGGTTTTACTTGAAGGAATTACCGTAATCTCCGGGGTCTGAGCGTTTGACATCTCAATTTGCATAGTAAGTGCCTACTATTTCGTGTCTCTTTTACATGATATCCTACACATTGGAGTTTCCCTTTTCCATGTGATCCGTCGATACTCACCGGACTGTGCCCCATTCTTCGGGATCCGAGCCATCCTCATCCTCAGGACAACTGCAGCAGAAGGGTTGGTGAGTGGGGTTTGGAAGGGGAGCACGCACCTACAAATATCCATTTGCTCCACCTTCCCCTCACCCCCTCCACAGACAAACAGTCTATTCCCAAACTTTTGGACTCCTTTTCTTTGTATGAAAATACACTGATAACATCTGCTATTATTTATAGTATATCACTGTACGATTAACCTTTTGGTTTGGAACATTTATGTTGTGTTAAGATTATATGTAGAGTGGAGCGAACACCTGGACGTTCGGGTTCTGCGGGTCCAAATGAACTTTGGGAAAAAGTCCGGGTTCGGCACCGAACATTGCCCGAACGTTATCCCGGACCCCGAACCCCATTGAAGTCAATGGGGACCCGAACTTTTAGGCACAAAAATGGCTGTATCAAAGTCCTGGCAAGTGCTAGAGGGCTGCAAAAGTAAGCAAAATGGGGGTAAGAGTAGGGCAAGTGCCCTACAAAAAAATGGGGATAGGGAAAATAAATGAAAATCAAATAAAAAAAAAAACGGAAAGGGGGGGTGGATATGGAGTAGGAGCCTAGAGGTTGACTAGGCCGTGACCATGGCAGTGTAGGTGGAAGTGGCGGTGGTCGAGGAGGAGGAGGAGGTAGCCAACAGTGTTTTTTTTTTGTTTGTTTATAATTGGGGTAGCCCCCAAAATATTGAGGCCTGGTTCATTTTAATAAAGGTTAGCTTGTCCACGTTGGCTGTGGACAGGCGGCTGTGCTTGTCTGTGATAACGCCCCTTGCCGTGCTAAACACACGTTCAGACAATACACTGGCTGCAGGGCAGGCCAGCACTTCCAAGGCATAAAGGGCAAGCTCAGGCCATGTGGCCAATTTGGATACCCAGAAGTTGAATGGGGCAGACCCATCAGTCAGTACGTGTAGGCACATGCACACATACTCTTGCACCATGTTGCTGAAATGCTGCCTCCTGCTAAGACGTTGTCTATAGGCTGGTGGTGCTCTTTGTTGTGGCGGGCTGCTGACAAAGCTTTGCCACATTTCGGCCATGCTAACCCTGCCTTCTGAGGTGCTGGCGGTGGCACAGCTGCATTGGTGGCCTCTTCCTCCTCCTCCTCCTCTGCCTTCGCCTTGTGCTTCCACTGAGCGACAGGTGTCATTTGGGAATGCCCTCAGTAGCGCCTCTACCAGTGTGCGCTTGTAGTCGCGCATCTTCCTCTCACGCTCCAGTGAGGGAATTAAGGATGGCACGTTGCCCTTGTAACGGGGATCCAGCAGAGTGGCCACCCAGTAATCAGAAGAAGTTACAATGTGGGCAACTCGGCTGTCGTAGCGCAGGCACTGCAGCATGTAGTCGGCCATGTGTGCCAGGCTGGCCAGAGGCAAAGACAAGCTGTCCTCTGTGGGAGGTATATCATCTGTGTCCTCTGTATCCCCCCAGCCACGCTTCAGTGATGCCCACGAGCTGCGTTGGGTGCCACCCTGCTGCGATTCCCCCTCCTCCTCATCTTCCTCGTCCTCCTCACCCTCCAGAACTGTGCCCTGGCTTGAATATTTTTGACCTGGCCTATGCTGTTGCAAGAACCCACCCTCCGAGCCACTTGCGAATGACTGGCCTGATAACCATGGAAATGACCCCTCTTCCTCCTCCTCATCCTCCTGTGCCACATCCTCTTCCATCATGACCCGAAGTGTTTTTTCAAGGAGACATAGAAGTGGGATAGTAACGCTGAGAACAGCGTCATCGGCACTGGCCATGTTGGTGGAGTACTCAAAACACCACAATACGCTACACAGGTCTCACATGGAGGCCCACTCATTGGTGGTGAAGTGTTGCTGTTCTGCAGAGCGACTGACCCGTGCGTGCTGCAGCTGAAACTCCATTATTGCCTGCTGCTGCTCGCACAGTCTTTCCAGCATGTGCAAGGTGGAGTTCCACCTTGTGGGCACGTCGCATATGAGGCGGTGAGCGGGAAGTCCGAAGTTCCGCTGCAGCGCAGACAGGCGAGCAGCAGCAGGGTGAGAACGCCGAAAGTGCACACAAATGGCCCGCACTTTATGCAGCAGCTCTGACATATCCGGGTAGTTTTTTAGAAAATTCTGTACCACCAAAATCAGCACATGCGCCAGGTAAGGGATGTGCGTCAAACCGGCTCGGCCCAGAGCCGCTACAAGATTTCGGCCATTGTCGCACACCACCAGGCCGGGCTTGAGGCTCAGTGGCAACAACCACTCATTGGTCTGTTGTTCAATGCCCGTCCACAGCTCCTGCGCAGTGTGGGGTTTATCCCCCAAACATATCAGTTTTAAAACAGCCTGCTGTTGTTTCCCCCTGGATGTGCTGATGTCAGTGGTGGAGGTGTTACGCTGAGCGGATGAGTGGGTGGTCGAGGAGGAGGAAGCACAGTAGGAGGACGAGGCAACAGGAGGCAAAGAGAAATGCCCTGCAATCATCGGTGGTGGAAGGACAAGCGCCAAATGGCTAGCTGGCTCAGGCCCACCCGCCACTACATTTGCCCAGTGTGCAGTTAGCAAGATATAGCGTCCCTGCCCGTGCTTACTGGTCCATGTATCAGTGGTTATGTGGACCTTGCCACAGATGGCGTTGCGCAGTGCACGCTTGATCTTGTCCCTGACTTGTTTGTGCAGGGAAGGGATGGCTCGCCTGGAAAAGTAGTGGCGGCTGGGAACCACGTACTGTGGGACAGCCACTGCCATCAGGTTTTTGAAACTGTCCGTGTCCACCAGACGGAATGACAGCATTTTAAAGGCCAGGAATTCTGAAATGCTGGCATTCAGGGCCAGGGGGGTACTTCCTCTTTCTCTCCAGTGTTTGGGAGATGGACAGCTGTAAGCTTCCATGGGACCATGTGGAAATGCTTGGGGACGGTGGCGGACATGGTGGCGTTGCTGTCATATCGTCTGTTTGCTGGGTGGTAGGTAACACTGTCACTGTAGAGGTGGAGGAAGAGGCCGAGGCAGCAGCAGAAGAGGAAGCAGGAGAAGGCCGAGACCTTTCTTGGATTTTGAGGTAATTATTCCAATGCAGCTTGTGCCTTGAATTTAGATGCCTGGTCATGGGGGTTGTGCTCAGGTTGAGAACATTTATGCCCCGGCTCAGGCTATCATTGCACAGCTTGCAAACCACTCATGTCTTGTCGTCAGCACATTGTCTGAAGAACTGCCACGGCGGGGGAACGCCTTTGAGTTGCCTTTGGTGTGCTAGGTCCCTGGGTGCGGTGGGTAGTAGCAGGCATACTGTCTAGGGGACGCTCGCTCCGCTTTTGCAACCTGCTTCCTGTCAAGAAGTCTGTTACACGACTGCTGTTCTGTACTCACCAAACGTTCGACACGTTACTATCGGACTCGGCCCCGTATTTACAAGAGTTGGACTCGTGTTGGGGGTACTGGTCCGTAGATTTAAGTTCCGTGTTCGACGTAACCTTATTAATGGAGTTTTAGGTTCTTTCCAGAGCCGGAAGAGGACGAAGGAGAAGACGACGACGGAGCCGGAGAAGGAGGTGGAGATGTCACTGTCACAATGGATGGTGGGTCGTTTGTCTGCTATACTGTCGTTGCGGTGGTACAGGCGGTGGCAGGGGTTCGTAAAGGTGTACCAGGGTACCTTCGAATGTCGACAGGTAGAGG
>BLSH010430184.1:385583-395979 GCA_018402905.1 Glandirana rugosa
AAAAATTTGACTTTCGTATTTTTACTTTTTAAGGAAAGTTATATCACGGGCCCCCAGGGGAATTAGGTGGACATTTCACCGTCTAGACATGGTACAGATCTTAGACGACGTCGTTATTAACGTAAATATTTCGGTTTTTTTTCGGTAAAAGGGACGTTCGACGGAAATAAAACGAGTCGTTGTCGACCCCTCGGTCACACGTACTACTCCGGTGTTACATCACGTGACTCTTGTTTTAATCTCTCAAAAACCTATTTAAGACCACAGTGCAACCGCAGCAGATTCTAGACATGGTACAGATCTGCCACTTTACAGGTGGATTAAGGGGACCCCCGGGCACTATATTGAAAGGAATTTTTCATTTTTATGCTTTCAGTTTAAAAATCAAAAAATCACTGCTCATTTAAATGTGATGATGTTTTTCACAAACTTTTTTTTCATTGATATATGTCTCCCAGGTCAAGACCCGGACCCCTATAACCATTGTATGCCCAATTACTTGCATTTAAGTCTTCAATGGGCACTTTTGATTTTTGACATTCAAGTCCCATTGACTTTAATGGGGTTCGTTATTCGGGTCCGAACAGGGGTCCATTTGGCCCATCCCTAATTCTGACCCAGTGAAACCCCATGCCCATATTCAAGACCACAGGGTTGCAGGCAATCCAACAGACACATGGCAAGAGTTTGCAACCCTCTTACACACGCGCGCGCCTCCTATATTTGGCCTTACATGGCTTCAAAAACCTGGTTTAAAGTGTATGCAAAGCAAAAATTCTTAATTTTTAGTTTTAGCAAGAGTGGTGGCAGGGTTAGTTAGAGTAGGCCAGGGTAAAACATCTGTAAAGCTCTGTTTTGTTTACTATATCTCTCCCTGGGGACATTTTCCTGTCCTGGAGATGCAAAAATGAACAGAATTCCCAATCTTTCTCTGTTTTCACAGGAAAAGAATTTTACCTCACCTCTTTCTCTGGTGACAATTTAAGATTTGGGGATTTCTACTCACCTTCTCAGTAACAATCGCCACCAGGAGAGGTAAATCTCCCCAGCTGGGACACAGGCAGTAGTAAAAAATTGAAAAGAGATCTAACTCTTCAATACTATATCCAAACCTACAAAAAACATGCCCTTTCATACATTTTAAACCAGAAACAAAAATATGTCCAAACCTTTCTTGGCTGTACTTCTTTTTACGGTTACAGAAGTACACTTAACATTGTACCACTGTGACCCAAAGTCAGCTGATAAAAGGCTATTATCCAGCTGCCTGTTTGACAGCTGGCTGCACCTTTCAGCACACAGCTGAGAGCCGGAGCCAGCTGCACCAGCCCCCTGCCCAGCCTGTTGCTCCACTGAGCACTGGAGGAGTTGATGTGGAGTGTGCAGACACTGGCAGTCACTGTTCTCCATTCTGAGCAGACAGAGCTGGCTGATCAGCAATTGCTCAGCTGCAGTGTCATGCCAATGCTGCAGCATGGAGATGAGTATACAGTATATGTTTTTTTTTTTTTTTTTTTTTTTTTTTTTTTAGTAATCCCAAACTTTACCAATTTAAGATAACGTGAATGAACACTTTATTTGCTGTACTATAATCCAGCCTTTCCAAACTGCGGTGCCGCCTGAAGTCATCAGGGGTGCCGCAGCATCCTGGTACAAGTATTCAGATCCGACCAAGCTCCTGCTCCTCTGCCAGACATCAGCACATTGGAGCTTGGTCAGTACAGTTATATTCAGAGCAGGGGGGTCATCTTCCAGAGTCCTGAGCTCTCCGTATCCCCCTACAGGGCAGTACCCAGCAGCAAGTGCAGGTACAATACTGCATTTGTGTGTGTGTGTGTGTGTATGTATGTTTGTGTGTGTACATGTGTGTATGTATGTACTGTATGTTCTTACGTTTCTTTTAATCCTCACCCCTAATTCTGTACAATTAGAATTGTTTTTTTGGGTTAGTTCACAATAGCACAAGGACTGTTGCTCCTCTAAAAAGCGATCCATGCTTGAGAGGCGGTGAAAGAGGGAATGGGTCACCTTCTTAAAGAATGTTTTAACCCCTTAAATGCAGCATCCCTGTGCTGCAGCCGTGTGCAATGCATGTGGTTGTGGGGTGGTTGCAGCGCAGCCCCATTCACTTTGGGCTATACTTCCTGTTGCAGCCACAGCATGTGTATGACCTCTGCAGTTAAAGGGGGGAGCAGCTAGCAGTGGAAAAAACATGGCTCACCCATGTGGGTTTACCATCCTCCAACCTCACATGTTAACGAGCCCTTGGTTCACATCTATGCAGCTGCGTGTAGGACAACCCATTCATTTCAAAGGGCTGCCCTAACTGCAGAAGTGCAGGGAAAGAAGTTCCCGACCCCTTTTTAAAATTGAGCTGCAACTAAAATGCATTGCATTTACAAATGCGTGGGGGTATTATTAAAGATTAATGGCCTGCCTGCACACTTGCTAAATTGCAGTGCAGTTTGTCTTGCAAGCAAAGCGTTCCCGACACAAATATTTGAATCAAGCCTTATACTGGTGTGCCTTAGGCCTGAAAATACTTTTTAAGGGTGCCATGACTGTAAAAAAGTTGAGAAACACTGCTCTAGTCCAACCAAATCACTGAAGGAGATCTTTAGTCATAGCATACACTCTTTTTACACCATTAACAGTGTAATAGTAATATACGTATATAACTTCTTTTACCCTCCGCTGTTTACTTTCCATCTCTAAGGACTACATATCCCATTGTACCTTGCTGTCTGCAAACAGTGATTTCTGTACTGACGCCACCTCCCGAAACTCCTCCTCTCATTGACTCTGTGGTTCAGAAGGCAGGTTCTGTAAAATGTGTGACACAACTGTGTCTACTCACATGACATAGTGAATATGTGACACAGAATTCAAGAAAGTAAATGTTTATAATTCTTTAAAAAGTGAACTCCAAGATCATTCAGATTAATGAGAGTAGACTCAAAATAACTGAAATACAATCTAGAATTGAATATACTATTTTACATTTTGACCATAGATACAAGCAGTTAATGGTTGTATTTCCTTTCAAAGCAATGTGTAAGCCGCTAGTATGCAGTACGTTGTCTAAAACCCTTAGGGCCCATTCACACAGCAATGGACACCTACTGGACACTAAACCACAGTGGTTTAGTGTCTAACAGCTGTCCATTCTGGCTGTAGTAAGCCGGTGTTATATAAATATAGCCAATTTATCAAAATCTCCAATTACGTCACTTCTGTTTTTTGTAAACCGTCCGTAATTGGAGGTTTAGAGGACTTGCCATTTTGACCCAACAATGGGAGCCATAAACACTCCTGTACATGAAGACTTTGCTGTTTTGACACATCAGCGGGTAGCGAGGAAAAAGTTGTTGCAGTGGAGGTGGCAATTTTGTTGGTTAGTATAGGAGCTGACTAAGACTATCCGCTCATAATATTGTGTACCGGAGTGTTTGCGGTTCCCACTGTTTTGTCAAAACAGCAAGTTGTCAAAAAATCTTTAATTACGTATGGTTTACAGTAACGTAATTATAGATTTTGATGAATTGGCTATATTCACAAAACACCGGCAGTAGAGGGCGATGTGGTGTGCATTTTTGTCCAAACTTTATTTAAAGTTACACATCATCCATGTCGCTGTACAGCAGTGTGGTTTGCTGCACTGCAGTACAGTAGCATGCAATCTGCTCCAGTGCGTTGCAATAAAATGCATCATGTCTTCATTTCATCACAGCTGAATGCAACATACTCCTGGGGTGCATTACAATGCGAATAGGAAACATAGAAAACAATTGTTTTGTGTATGTACTAGCAGTGATCTGCATTCTTCCAGTGTGGTAAAACTCAGGTCACTGCACTTAAAGTGGAACTTTACCCACTCCAAACAGAAATGATCCTGGTACATGCAGCTCTGCATGGAGATATTACATCATCCCCAAGTTCCATATTTATTCAGATAGGTGTACTGTTGTATGTACCTTTTCTGTAGCTCCACTTTCTGATTTCCGAAGCACTGGTAATGCAGCCCCGACCTCAAAGATGCCCCCTGGGAAGACACACATCATGTCTTCTAAGGAGTTCTCTCAGGGAAAACATGTCCTTTACCCAATTTACAAAAAAAATTGTGAGATTTCTTTAAATTTTTTTTCTTTTTTAAAGCTGCAGCTTCCTCGCTCAGTGCATGCACTATTGGTGCACCTACACAGAGAACCTGGAAAAAAGTCAGGGACTGATGCAGTTTATTTTTTAATGGTGGCACAGGATTGAGAATGCAGGCAGGACAAAGCAATGGGAAAGAGACAACATATCACAAAAATAATCATATTAATATAGATAAATGCATTTGAATAGTGTTGGCTGTTTAGTAAGGGTGGAGAGCCACTTGAAAAAATGCATCTTTGCCTACCCTTACACTTCACTATGCTAAATGACAGCAACTCTTAGATTGTAAGCTCTAGCGAGCAGGCCCCTCTGATTCCTCCTGTATTGAATTGTATTGCAACTGTGCTGTCTGCCCTCATGTTGTAAAGTGCTGCACAAACTGTTGGCTCTATACAAGTCCTTTTAGAATAATAATATTCTACAGTATACAGAGGAGAACAATTATAATAGAAAAAACGATTGTATCATCACTGTGACCTGCTTAGCTACACTATGTTGAGAAGGAATATAAAATGCCTGAATATATGAATACCACAAGTGTGACAATAACAGTAAGTACATTTATTTACACAGTGATCCCCATTCTCTGTGCAGTAACTGTGCCATATATTCCAGAGTAAGAGCAAAGAAGTGCATCCCTTATGAGAAAAATACAGGGTTGCCTAGAGATTTCACTTTTGATAATTGTCTTTTAAGCATAAACAGGGAATGGTGAAAAAATACCAGAAACATATCCATCAATCACATATAAGTTAAAAAGGGGGTGGGTTTAAAAAAAATGATCACTGAAAAGTATGACAATACATGAAAATAAAAAGTTTTTTTTTTTTTGGGATAATCATCTTCCAAAATACCCGAGACTGATTTTTTTTTTTAATCTGGCTGGTATGTGGGTAATGAATGGAAAACGTCAGGTTTCTGAGTAGAACTAAAACGTTGAGTAATGGGCTGGATATGGCAGCTAGAAAAATATTTTCTATTTTTTTTTCTATTTTTCTACATTTTTCAAGAACTGAAAAAAATGTAGTTAAGTGACATGGAAATTGTAGGTTACTTTGTATGCATGAGAGGGATTTTCTCAACCTCCAATGGCCTAGTTCCCTCCAACAGGAAGTTCACATTTGGACCTGGTTCACTTAGTTTTTTTTCTCTTATTTTATTCTTCCATTCTTACTATTTCTTACTCCTTATTTTCTTTTTTTCATATCCTACTCTTTGTCTTACAGTATCATGGACATTATGAAGTTCAGTTTTAGTTTAATAACACAATGTTTATGAACACATAATTGGGTTTTCAGTATAAATCCATGATATACCACATATATGATAGCAAAAAGAAATATCCTGTGTTTTGATAATGGTTATGCTATCTTTCATGCTATGGCTGCTTGTAGTGGCTTTCTTTATGGCACAATATAATATTTAACCATCTTTGTTTTATATCATTCATACATCAGAGAGACATTTTATTAGAAAAGCCTAATAAAATATTTGTTGAGAAAGAAAATGCAGTTAGGTGACAAAAGGCATTTTCAACATTGTAAATTACGTTTTTTCAATAAGATGAATAAACTAACAAACTTGTCAGAGGAATGTGGTTTATTATTATGTAATAATTGTAGTTGGATCCATGGGGTTAAACAATTAATTTTTGGAGGGCAAATGCGTATATTTTTAGACATTTAAATTATTTAAGTAATTGATTTATTTTATATTATTTTGCTTCTATAAATGGTTTTCTGGGTTCTACATATACTTTTTACAACACATTCAAAACATGCAGTTTTCAGAATTAACACTTTTACTGTAACACTGTATACTGTAGGTGACCATTTCAGAAGCTCTTAAAATTTTGTTAAATGTCAGACTTTTTCTTGGTCATTCTGCAAAGAAAGTTCACCTCCCTGACATGTATTTTCTACACTGGCTAAATATAGAAATGTCATGCAAGAGTCCTACCATGAACTAAATGATCATTCGTTCTGCTGAAATTCAAGACAACTGCTTCTACAAACAAAGACAGCACTGAAAATACCAATTTTCAGCAAACTGTATTCCTAAAATTGCCAATATTTTCAGAAACTGGCTGCAATAGATGCTGCTTTAAAAGGAAAAAAGTCCTCTGAAAAATAATAAAAAATGGGGTGTCAAGTTTTTGGGAGACTGAAGTTATGGTAACCAAGGCAGGACCTATAGATAGAATATGTGAGGAAGTTGTGGAAATAGAAAGGTTGAAGACATGACCATGTACTTATGTAAAGAATGACGGGGCAGAGCTAAAAAAAAAACCCAACAACCTAAGGACCCATTCACACCTACCAATTGCATGCATTACCACAATGCATTGAAGAGCACCATGCAAGAATCAGATTGTGTTGCAGTGTCATTCATTTTCAAGTCAATACACCTTTGACATACATGCATTACAGCGCACCATAAAGCATATTGGTGCACTGCATCAGAAAAAAATAATGATTGTCTTATTTTTGGTACATTGGCAGCCACCTGAAATGAACATGTTACTGCACTGCAGCGGACTGCCTATGTGTGAATCCGCCCTAAATGGTTTTGCTATTTGAAATGGTTGTGTACAAAATAAAGAAATAGCACAATTGTTTTCCTTGCCAACTATTATACATTAGTAGGAAAGAAAGCAAACAAAAAAAGAAAAAAAAATGGATTATAAGAGCATTAGACTGTCTGTAGCACACAGCTATCCTCACAAGGTATACTCGGCAAGGCAAAATGGTTCTGGCCATGTTAAAAATTGTTTCCAATGAGCAGCTATTACCTCATGTCCGACCTGAGATAAGATGGGTCAAATGTATGCTTGCATGATAATTCAGTGTGTGTATTAATTTGAAAACCACTGGGGTTATTTACTAAAGGCAAATCCACTCTGCACTGCAAGTGCACTGCAAATGCACTTGGAAGTACAGTCACTGTAGATCCAAGGGGGAAATGCAAGGGGAATAAAAAACAGCATTTTGGCTTGTACATGATTGGATGATAAAATCAGAAGAGATTCCCCTCATTTCAGATCTTCCCTTCAGATCTACAGTGACAGCACTTCCAAGTGCACTTGCAGTGGATTTGCCTTTAGTAAATAACCCCCCACCCCATGTTGGAAAAAAATCTTATTTTGTATAATTTAAATAAAAAATACTTTCATGTACATTTTAAAACAAATCAAAAGGTGCACTCAATGCAATTTGCTTTCCTCACAAATGTAGGTATCATTTTATATCCTCCATTGTTTTTTAATGTGTTTTTAAATGTTATCCACAGCTCTCCACTGTGTTATGTTGGGTTGATCATAGGAAAAAATGGTTGTGCACCCACCCCTTGTTTTGTCTATTGGGAAACAGCAGAGGATCACATCACAAGGATTACTGCAGAGGATTGCTTCCTGAATAGAGAAGGTGTTTTGAGCTGGTTTATAATCTTACCAGCAACTAGAGTCAGTGAGTTCATTTAGGACAGTGGTTCTCAACTCCTGTCCTCAGGACCCACTAACAGGCCAGATTTTAAGTATTACCTTGGGGAGATGCAGACTAGAATACTGCAATCACTGAGTAACAAATGATATCACCTGTGATGTATTTCAGTTATCTTGCAAACCTGGCCTGTTAGTGGGTCCCGAGGACCGGAGTTGAGAACCCTTGATTTAGAACATTTACTGGTGGTGGATCACAAATGGAAGCATAAAGGGATAATTAAAAAGAAAGTTTGAAGAGACGTTTATGTAAATATTTTTTGACTTGAATTATGAATCACGGAGATTGCTAATAATATTTTTTTGGGACTTTTCTGACTTTTAGATATATGTTTTGTTGAACGTGAATTTGTGAATCTAATGTGGATACATATATGGGTACACATTTTTTGCACTAGAGCACTTTAAGTATATATTGGTTTACATGATAGGATATGCATATAATATTATTTTTAATTCATTTTAGAGCACATTTTTTGCACTAGAGCACTTTAAGTATATATTGGTTTACATGATAGGATATGCATATAGAGCACATTTTTTGTCTCACTCCCAATACCTTGGCACTTTCATATAAGAGCACACGGCTTTTTACACTCACTGTTGTTTCTAATTACAAAGTATTTAAAACATTGCAACAAAATAATTACACAGATACAAATAACTACAATAGTAACACAGCATGGGGGCGGAGCTGTGACATCATATGGGTGGGGCATCCGGGTGATGTCATCTGGTGGCCACGCCCCATGTCGATATAAGGCACAGCACAGAGCGGAGAGGGCATTCGTGAAGGAGTTCGTGTCGTGTCAACATGGGAAGAAGAAGAAGAAAAAGAGAGGAAGAACAGAGGGAAGGGGACAGCGGAGAAGACCGGCAAAAGAGCAGAAGACGCCGCAGAGAAGAAGACCCCTCAGAAGATGGAAGACACCGCAAAAGAGCCAAAGAAAGAAGAGCCAGAGAGCGGAGAAGACCGCCGGAGATGATTTAATAAAATATTTTAAAAAGCTGTGTGGTTTTTTGTGTACATATTTCTTTCCAGGTAAATGGGTAGAGGTACGATGTACCCCATACTCATTTACATAGGGTGGGGGGCCGGCATCTGGGGGCCCCCTTGTTAAAGGGGGCTTCCAGATTCCGATAAGTCCCCGCCCGCAGACCCCGACAACCACCGGCCAGGGTTGTCGGGAAGAGGCCCTTGTCCTCATCAACATGGGGACAAGGTGCTTTGGGGTGGGGGGCGCAGAGCCCCCCTGCCCCAAAGCACCCATACTCTCCATGTTGAGGGCACACGGCCTGGTATGGTCCAGGAGGAGGGGGCACTCGCTTGTCCCCACCCTCTTTCCTGGCCTCCCGGGCTGCGTGCTCGGATAATGGTCTGGTATGGATTGTGGGGGACCCCACGCCGTTTTTTGGTGTGGGCGTTCCCCTTAAAATCCATACCAGACCAAAGGGCCTGGTATGCTCCTGGAGGGGGACCCCATGCCAACTTTTTTTTTAAATTTGGCGTGGAGTTCCCCTTCAAAATCTCCAGAGCACAAAGTGCCTGGCATTGTCGGGATCAAAGTCGGATCCCTGTTCAGAGACAAACGGTCCGACTTTGACCCTATGTAGGACTGCAAATCGCACAGCAAAGTAGGATTAAAGTCGGACCATTTTTTTTGTCAGATAGTGTGAACCCAGCCTTAATGTATCCATTCCAATAATAAACTTAAGAAAGATAATAGGTTCAAGTCTTTCAGAACACAGAATTCCATGCAGGTGGCAAGGCAACACATTCTTTTTTCCCTCGAGACTTAGGCCTCATTCACATGGGGTGTACTAAAGCGTACACTCATGGAGGGCCATGTTTACTCGCATGAGGATGCACAGGTGTTCCATGCAGGCAGTCCCTTTGATATCAATTGGGATGCAGTGGCTGCACGGACATCCACACAGATGTCAGATCAGGAGCAGCGACTGTGACTGTGCAGCTGCTGAGTCCCAATTGACATCAATGGGACTGCCTGCACAAGAATGCATGAAACACCTGTTCATCCCTGGGCGGGTAAACACAGCCCTCCAAGGGCATACGCTTTAGTATGCCCCATCTGAATGAGGCCTTAGCAGGTCACCCATCAATATGTTATCTCTCAGACAACAGTAACACATTAATTTTAAAATGGCAGCTTTTCACTCTTTTTTATTGATGAAAAACATGTTGTAGGGTGATAGCACACAGTTTCTTTTAGCCTAGGTTTCCACTATTGCGACACCAAAGTCACGCAATTTAGAGTGCAACTTTGCACTGCGACCTTGAGTGCAGCTCTGATCCAACTTTACACTCTCTGGATCAAAGTTGCACCAAAAGTCGGAACAAAGTAGTGCAAGAACCTTTTTTGGAGTCGCTGCGACTTGAGTCGCACCAATTAGAATGGGGACCATTGAAATACATGGATTTTGACATGTCAAAAACCACGTTGAAACTAGGTCTCTCACATTTCAACCTAGTCTCGACGTGAGTTCCAGCGTCACGTTTCAACGTGAGATTTAACGCACTGAAACCACAGCGTTATCACCTTTGGATCCGATTTTCTTTGACACACGATAGTGGGATGTTGTACAAAAAGTAGTTATTTTTTCTCACTTTTCGACGGTAAAATTTTAATTACACAATGACAACAGACTCTCTATTGTATAACTACCCACTGGACGATTCCGGAGTAAGTCTACCCCGTATGATTTCGCATACGGGAACCTCCC
>BLSH010430184.1:406297-416466 GCA_018402905.1 Glandirana rugosa
TCCGGTTCGCTGGTCTCGGTGTCGGTGTCAGTGTCAGCGCCAGATGACTCCTCCCACGACTCGCTGTCACTCACTTCCGCGAGCGTTTCCAATTCGCTGTCACTTTCGCTCAGTAGATCCAAAGGCGATTTTGCGTGTCCAGCTGCCATTTTATTTTTGGGGCAAAATGACAAGGAGTAGTGCAGTGTAACAACTTTCTGCAACAAGTGTCAGATCTCTGGTGATACAATGCAATCTACAAATTACATTGTATCACCAGAGCTTATAAACTGTGGGTGTGTGTGTTTACAACTTTTTTTTTACAGATTTGAATTTGCCGCCCTGTTCCGCTGCCATGTGACACCGCTCACATGACAGCGGAAGAGGGAAGTGACACATCGCCGGAGCGCGATGCGCTGCCAGCCACTCGCCCGAGCGGAAGAGGGAAGCGCCGGATAGAAGGTAAGCGCTGCCTGCCACTAGCCCGAGCCTGACTCGGGGTTACCGCTCCTGGCTGCTAATTTTCACCCCGAGTCAGGCTCGGGAATACCGCCAGGGAGGTTAAAAAACATTTTGCCTTTACAACTCCTTTAATCCTGTCTAGTATAGCTCCCAACATTTCTGCTTCCTGTAACACCAATCAAATTTAAACTTTAAAGCCTCTTGCAAGCTGTATTGATGTATGAACATCAGACATAATTGGTAGAATAAATGTGTGTATTTGTGCACATTTTTGCATATTTGTGCATACATACACAGAAGCTTTAAAATTTTTCTAGCTTTATTTGAATGAAGGAAGTGTAGCATATATGCGTATTTGCATATATACGCACAAAAATACAGACAGGTAATTTTTTTTTTACTGATCTATACACAGCACATGTCTATGCTCCTGTGTGTCCAGGCGCATTGAAAACAGTGGTCTGCATTTACACCAGTAAGAAAAAGTAGTGTACAAAAATGTAATAATTTACTGATGTTTATACTCAGGATCTTGTTGACAGAAAGATATTGAGTAAAATGTGCATATGCATATAAATCCTCTTCATCCTCTTTTAACTTACCCTATACATGCGTGTGTGCATATAATTTCTGCACTCAAATATAAAATTTTCTATATATATATATTTTTTTATGGCTCTGCACTCAACATGGTGATCTTTACGCAGCTGTGTGCATTATTCCATAGACAACAATGCAACTGTGTCCAAATCAGTAAAGAACATGGTGGTTTTTTTTTTACATTTTCATTGGAGGCTGGTTAGGACTGACAGTTTGCTACTTTAGGCTTTCAGTTTATGAAGTGCAGCAAGAAGCCTATACCCGACAGGGAGGGGAGGGGGGAGAGGAGGACAGAGGAGAGCTGCAGATAGCTGTGGATGACGGAGGCATGTAAACTGACCACGGTGTCAGGGCTCAGCAGCCATGATTAACTGTGGTCAGTTTACAGGGGGTAGGGCAGAACCAGGCAGGATCAGCCAGGTATTTTAGGTGATAGAAAGATCCAAATTACACAGTATAAGCACTGTGATGCTATGCATGCTTTAAGGGAACAGGATCAAATTTTTGGGGAGGGGATTACAAACACTTTAAGAACCCTGCCTGTAATTTCCACAAATGAAAGTGATGTCTCAGGGAAAAAAAGCAGGAAGCTACAACCTCTAAAGTAAACCTCAGGGATAAAATAAAAATGAAAATGAAGTTGGGAATGTCGTTGAACTAATATAGTCATATGGCCATACTAGGTCAACGATATAATGGGCATCCCCGCCTCTTTGTGTACGTGCAGCTGTGGCAATCCACCACCAGCTGATTGGCCAGGGCACTGACATCTTCCTTCCAGGTTCGGATTGAACCCAAGCTCATCCCAACTGCTGACAGGACAAAGCACATTGGTGACAGAGAGGTATACAAATCAATATTGTGTCTGGTTTCTCTAGCACATATATGGTTTTTATCCTGTACTCGCTATGAAGAAATAAACCTACATTGTGAAACTTTAAAAAGTGCTTGTGTTTTGTGGCTTGAACTCATTAACCGGTTCCCAACCGGCTACTGTATATTTACTGCGGCAATGTGGCCGCATTCCGCGAATCAACGTAAATAAGCGGCAATTCGCGGATGCGCAGCTAGTGCCCGCCGCACTCTGCGTGAGTGTGACCTGTTAGAGGGAAAGAACAGGGAACCGCCGAAGTAAACACGGTGGTTCCCCATTCTTACAGGCGGCATGTAAGAGATCTACTGATCCATGTCACTGGGATCAGTTAGATCTCTTATGCCCATGGTAGCCCAGCCCCCTTACAGTTTGAACACACCCAGGGAACACAGTTAACCCCTAGATCTCCCCCTGCAGGATAACCCCTTCACTGCCAATGACATTTATACAGTAATCAGTGGGTATTTAAATTTCTGATCGCTGTATAAATGTTGGTCCCAAAAAAGTGTAAAAAAAGTCCGACATGTCCGCCCCAATATCAAAGTCCCGATAAAAATCGCAGATCACCGACACTACTAGTAAAAAAAAAAAAAATTTAAAAACGCCAGAAATTAATTCTCATGGTTTGTAAACGCGCAAATCAATCAATAAATGCCAATTGCATTTTTTTTAACCAAAAATATGAGGAAGAATATAAATTGGCCAAAACCGATGAATAAATTTGTTTTTTTATATATTTTTTTTGGATTTGTATTTTAGCAAAAAGTAAGAAATATTGTTTGTTTTTGCAAAATTGTCGCTCTTTTTTTGTTTATAGCAGCGATCAGAAATTACGTAGAGGTGACCAAATACCACCAAAATAAAGCTCTATTTGTGGGAAAAAAAGGATGCAAATTTTGTTTGGGTACAACGTCGTGTCCCCAAACATGGCATCTGTGATATTCCTTATCTCTGGTTTTAGGCTGGGTTCACACTAGTGTGAATTGGATGAGGGTTCACCGCATCCAATTTGCAATAGCAGGAGATTATGACTGGCTCTCTCACACATCTTTACTGTGACTCCGGTGCGAATTTGCACAGGAGTCCTGTGTGTCTTTTGATCTGTTTCAGGTCCAAATTCAGCCCAAAACTTGTGCTGAAATCGGACCTGAAATGGTGAACCGGGACACACCAGACCCCTGCTGTGAGCTGGAGCATGCTCCAGTGTGAACCCAGCTTCAAAGATAAAATAGTATTTTCGAATATGACTTTTTTTTTCCATGTACAGTATATGTAAAACAGATAATCTTGAGGTAAATTATCTTTTTATTTTGTCTTAACCTCCCTGGCGGTATGCTTATTTCAGATTTTTGGTGCTGAAAGCGCTAAGAAATATTTTGCATGAAAATTTGGCGTTTTAGATTGTAGGCCTGTAATTCTTAGGAATAACTTACTTAAATCTGTCCAAACAAGAGTGTAGTAGACATCCCGGGTATGACAAAGTTTGAAACAAGAAACCATTAATTATAATATAATAAATAACTAAAAATAATTATCAAAAATAATAAGGTAATAGTAATAAAATGTATTCAATAATGTAATTAAATCAAAAACACTGACATTTGCTCATTTGTAGAATTGTCGCTGTCGTCACTTTCAGTGTCTGATGATAAATTTCCCCAAAAATCAGTATCACTCAATTCTGCAAATGATTCTTATTTACTATCGGTGTTTTCTAGCTGATCAAAAAACACTTTTGACGTAAAGGGACACTTTTTGGTTGCCATGAACAATCTCAAGTTTCCAGGCAGAAAGAATGCCATATATGATATAAAAGTGCATGCAGGGCACTGGGCAAACCACTAGGGACAAAGGGGATGTGAAATGATTTCATACAGTAATGTAATCTTACAGATTACAGTGTACTGTATTTGCTGTGTGTGTTTCACTTTTTGAATTTGCTGCCAGGCTCTGCCCCTGTGCGACGCGATGCTCGCAGGGAACGGAACCCGGCACACAGAGGCATCAGGTGGGGGACACAGCCCGCGGACACAGCGGGGGGACATCGCTGGATCCAGGGGACAAGGTGAGTAACAATGCCTGGATCCAGCGAGGCAATCCCGAGTGTGGCTCACTCGGGAATACCGCCAGGAAGGTTAAAGTGATACTAAATAGAGAATTTCCATAAATGGGGTCTATAAATACCCAAGATATGTCCTCTATGCTGGAAAGCTTGAGATATAAAAAAAAAAAAAAATGTAGGCTTTCCAGTAAGAAAAACCTCAGTGATTACATCTGCCAGCGCTGCAAGTGACATCATGATGTTGCTTCTGGCCTTCGAGGGTCATTGAGATGGCTGGGGACCATCTGGTCCGTGGTCAGCTCTGTGGTAAACCGCCACTGGTGGCGGTTTCATTCTCCAGTTCCCCAATCACGCGGGAGAGACTGGAGAAGCACCGGAGGGAACCGGGGGGGGCTTCCCCTCCCACTGCCTGTGAAAGCAATCAAGCTGCTAAACAACTGCTATGATGGCTGGCTTTTACATTGCAGGGAATCGCCGGCTGATAAAAAAGATATCTGAATGATGCCTGCAGCCTAATACATTGACTAACTAAAAAAAAGCCTATAGCTTTATTTCATGGAATCCTGACAGTATTATGAGTATCTATTATCTACTTGCCAACTACACACACTTTACTGCTACAGTGCGGGCCAGTTATACAGAATCACATATATATATATTTGATTCTGCTCTTCCAGGTAGGGGGCAAGCGAGCACACTGACGGTGCTGTGATTAGTCAGCCCTTGGCTGGCACCCGCTGGTCAGCAAGGAGGAAGACAGGACAGAGCTCTCTGTATGTAAACAATACAGAGCCCTGTTCTATCAGTGGGGATGTGCTGGTTTTTGTTTGCCTGCAAAGCAGGTAATAAAAAACAGCACATCCCTTAGTGAAAGCACCTCACAGTAAACAAATAAACACTGGTTAGGCACACAGTTAGCCAGTGTCATAAGTACAGTGACAGTGCATATTTTTGCACTAATCACTGTAATAGTGGCACTGGTTCCCACAAAGTGTAAAAAGTGCCAGTTGGTGTCAGATTGCCAGCCATACTATCACAGTCCCACTTTAAGTCGCTGATCACCGCCATTATTAGTATTAAAAAATTAATATATACAAATTCCAGTATATATAACATATAGACACTATAACGTTTGCGCAAACCAATCAATATATGCTTATTGGGATTTTTTTTACCAAAAATATGTAGCGGAATATATTTTGGTCAAAATTTATGATTCAAAATGTATGATTTTTATTGTATTGGATATGTTTTAACCACTTACCGGACACTTATACCCCCTTCCTGTCCAGACCAATCTTCAGCTTTCAGCGCTCTCACACTTTGAATGGCAATTACTCAGTCATGCAACACTGTACCCAAACAAAATTTTTATCATTTTTTCACACAAATAGAGTTTTCTTTTGGTGGTATTTAATCACCTCTGGGTTTTTATTTTTGTGACATAAGTGAAAAAACTGCGAACATTTTGAAAAAAAAAACACTTTTTTTTAGTTTCTGTGATAAAATTTTGCAAATAAGTCATTTTTGTTCATTCATTTGGGCCAAACCCTATACTGCTACATATCTTTGGTAAAAATAACCCAAATAAATGTATATTATTTGGTTTGTGTGAATGTTATAGAGTCTACAAGCTATGGTGCCAATCATTGAAAATTGATCATACCTGTTGAACTGATGGCCTATCTCATTTCTTGAGGCCCTGAAATGTCAGGAAAGTACAAATACCCCCCAAATTACCCCTTTTTGAAAAGTAGACATTCCAAGGTATTTAGTATGAGGCATGGCAAGTTTTTTGAAGTTCTATTTTTTTCCCACAATTCTTGCGAAAATTAAGAAATTATTATTTTTTTTTTACACAAAATTGTCATAACACCAATTTATTTCTCACACACAGTATATGCATACTTCCAATTACACCCCAAAATACATTCTGCTACTCGCCCCGAGTATAGCGATGCCACATGTGTGAGACATTTTCACAGCCTGGCCACATAGAGAGGTCCAACATGCAGGGAGCTCCGTCAGGTGTTCTAGGAGCAGACATTCCACATCTAATTTTCTAACGACCTATTACAATTTTGAAGGCCCTGGAGCACCAGGACAATGGAATTACCCACAAAATGACCCCATTTTGGAAAGAAAACACCCCAACATATATTCTATGAGGAATTATGAGTCTTTTGAATGGTTCATTTTTTTCCACAAGTCTTTGACACACGTGGAAAGAAAATGAAAACATTTTTATTTTTACACAAAGTGGTCAATTTATAAGATATTTCTAACACATAGCATGTACATAGCAAAAATTACCCCCCAAAATACATTGAAACTCGTCCTGAGTATGGTGATACTGCATGTGTGCAACTTTTACACAGCCTGGCCACATAGAGAGGTCCAACATTGAAGTAGTACCTTCAGGCATTCTAGGAGCATAAATTGCACATCTAATTTCATTCCTACTTATCACACTTTTGAAGGTCCTGGAGCACCAGGACAGTGGAATTACCCACAAAATTACCCCATTTTGGAAAACAAACACCCCAATGTATATTTTATGAGGCATGGGCTGCAGATAGGTACTCAGGTACTCTGATGTGCTGGAGACAGGTACTCGGGTACTCTGATGGGCTGCAGATAGGTACTTGAGTACTCTGATGGGCTGGAGACAGGTACTCGGGTACTCTGATGGGCTGCAGATAGGTACTCAGATACTCTGATGGGCTGCAGACAGGTGCTTGGGTACTCAGATGGGCTGAAGATAGGTAATTGGGTACTCTCATGGGCTGGTGACAGGTACTCGGGTACTCAGATGGGCTGATGACAGGTGCTTGGGTACTCAGATGAGCTGGTGACAGGTACTCGGGTGCTCTGATGGGCTGTGAAAGGTGCTCGGGTACTCAGATGGGCTGATGACAGGTGCTTGGGTACTCAGATGGGCTGGTGACAGGTACTTGGGTGCTCTGATGGGCTGTGAAAGGTGCTCAGGTACTCAGATGGGCTGGTGACAGGTACTCGGGTACGCTGATGGTCTGGTGACAGGTACTCGGGTACCTCTGATGGGCTGACAGGTACTTGGGTACTCAGATGGGCTGGTGATAGGTACTCAGGTACTCAGATGGGCAGATAACAAGTACTCGGGTACTTTGATGGACAGATGACAGGCAATTTGATGAGCTGTGACAGGTACTTTGATGGGGTGGTGACAGGTACTCTTTATTACTGGGGGGCAATCAGTGTGTTTGGTGTGTACTGTAAGCGGTAACAAGCTGTTACCACAATCTCCTTCTCACACACGATCGGTGTGAGAGGGAGAACCCGGTAACAGCTCGTTACCACGGTTTGTTTACATCATGTGACCGGTTGTGATCGGACATTTCATTGGCTCTTTACCATGATCGGGGCTGGGCTTTGTCCGAGGGACAAGCCTCAACCCCGATTGCCGGGCTGCACGCCCCCAGGGGTGCGCACGAGAGGCGGGAGCGAGGATCTCCATAGTGACTGGCTGTGATTGGACACAGCCAGTCACGTGGTAAAGAGCCAGATTTTATTGGCTCTTTACCCCGATCGGGGATGGGCTGTGTCCCGAGGGGTTTAAGTAGAAAGTATAAAATATTGTTTTATTTTTCAAAATAGTTTTTTTTTTTTGTCTATAGCGCAAAAAATAAAAAAAACCCAGTGGTGATCAAATACCACCAAAAGAAAGCTCTATTTGTGGAAAAAAAAAGACATAAATCTTTCTTGGGTACAGTGTCGCATGACTGCGCATTTGTCAGTTAAAGTAATGTAGTGCCGTATAGCAAAGAATGGCCTTGTAATGAAAGGGGGTAAATCTGGAGGGCTAGCGGTTATCAGTATTGCACTGGGGTAGAAGATAAGACAGTCTTACAGTCCAACCAAGCATGAACACAACTGGACAAATAGTGTTCCCTGACAGATAACTCTGAACTGCAATACGAATTCAAATGTGGACATTCTAATTATTATGAATGTGGACTGATGACTGGTTCTCTTTAATTTAACAAACTGTACCAACATCTTTAACATACACAAGCGTGAGTATAGCAATGCTTCTCAATAAACAATAGAAGGGCTCCAATATTACTATGGTTGCTGCCACAGCTTGACCACATAAAGTTACTGATAACTGAAATTAGAGTTTTTAGAGCACATCACTGCTCCTGCATTATCATTACATACACTTTATAGTTATATCATAAAACCCTAATTGTTTACATATAATGAGAGCTGCAATGCATTTTATTTTAACTAGTAGAATATTAAGGCATTAAAAAAAAGGAATACCTTTTCCCACAGGGAATCTATACAGTACTGACCTGATCTGTAGCCATGTGAGCATTGGTGTGGTCCCCCCTCCAAATACCCACACTGTAAAGAAAACGACCAACAGTGTTGTGGTAAACATCATTTGCTTGGGCTGAGTCTCTGTGTCTCGAATTGCTAGAGCAAAGGCTATTGCTCCACGTAAACCTGTGAAAAGAACAAGTACAAACTTTTAAAGAAAACTTTGCTTTGAAAACTCCTCAGAGGGCACATCCCACCTGCTAAGTGGCTCAATTTTTTCCTTCTGACGTTCATATTGTGCAGTTGGTTGCCCTGCTATATGATGGATCATGTATATGTCATGTATATCCCCCCCCCCGTGACTTTAGGTGTCCCCCATTCTTAAAACCAAACTTTGTATAAACAGCTAAAAACCCAATTGAAATATATTCTGTATATGAACTATTTTGCATACCAAATAACTCTTTGCACCCTGTCTTGTGAACCAGATACACCCACCATACAGAACAGTCAGGTCTATGACCTACACTTCACCAGCAGAACAGCTTGGTAAACTACACGCCACCAGTCTGCTGACTGGACAATGAAGTAGCAGTCACATACTGATGAGGTCATCCCTCTGCTCACTCTGCTCTTTCCTCCTGTTGGCATGTTCTCAGTCAGCACATAGGCAAGTGGTTTCTACTGCAGTCCTAAAGACCTGTTGAAGTCACCAAGAGTTATAATGTTTCAGTCTTGTCCCATGGTACACATTTTTGTTTATTTCCACATTAATGTCTTAAAGTGATACTAAACACACGCTGTTTATTATACACTGTCCCTTCTATTTCTGTATATGGGAGATGGAACTGTATTTATTTTAATAAAAAGAGCCAAGTACCTTTTTCCTAATAGATATACAACTGACCCAGCTCTTTCCCAGCTTGTCTGCAGGGAAACATAAGCAGGAGGAGCTTCTAGTCCTCTGCTGAAGGTTGCATGTTCAAAATAAAGAAAAACAGCCTTTGGAATACAATGTAAAAAGATACCAATAAACTGTTTAGTTGGCATACAAATATATATCTGAAATCAAATCCTTATTATTTGGTGGAAATAACATGGTGTGAGTGGATTTCTGGCAATGACAGCCTGTGTCACACCCCTCCAGGCTGTGTCTTAGAATAAGAGGGAGGTGAAGCAACCATTAATCTACATGTAATATCCCACCCCATTGTGTTTAGCTGGTTAGAGGGCATGGAGGAGGGAGGGAGTGGGCTGTCATTTACCACTGTGTATACGCCCACATGTGTGACTCTATAGTCACATGGGCTGCTCAGATGTGATAGGGAGGAAATACTCAGCATAGAAACTCACTGAAAACTGATCATGCTAATGCCTGGGCTGATGGGGTGGTCACTACAGTTGAAGCTTCTGGTGGAAATAATAAAGCAGTTGATAGTAGTGTTTGTCGTGTCATGTGCACTAATGCTCGTAGTTCAGGCCACAAGGTTTGTGAGCTGACAGCTCTTATGTCTAGGGACAACTTGGACCTTGTTGCAATTACAGAGAATGGTTCAAGGATTCAAATGACTGGGAAATAACTATACCAGGGTACACACTATACAGGAATGACAGAGTAGGGAAGAGGGGAGGTGGAGTTGCCATATATGGTGATGATAGTTGACGAAATAATAAAGGTGGTCTTCGAAGTTGACATCACTGGTGGGGTAGTCGGGTCCGTAATCGTACTAGTCAAAAGTCACTCAAAGATACGACTCATAAAGGAGGGATAGTGTAGACTCGTCGGGTACACTGATATCTCAGTGTGTACACCCGCATATGTGTCACCATTTACTGTCGGGTGAGGGAGGGAGGAGGTACGGGAGATTGGTCGATTTGTGTTACCCC
>BLSH010430184.1:416709-441233 GCA_018402905.1 Glandirana rugosa
AATTCAAGGACTTCAACGAGAACTATACAAAATAGGGGGTCTGGAAAGTGGTAAAAACAATGGGCAGAGACTTGAGCAAGATAAAATAGTTATAGAAAAACATTCACTCCAGAGGTCTTGACCTGTGTCATAAGATTCACTCCAGAGTGATTTCTAGATATATCTCCTTAGTCTTGGAGGAAGGAGGACGACCACTAGGGAGACCGCTTAGAGAGTACAGCATTGGGGGTACAGTGTTAGCCAGCACTACAGAAGAAAAAGATTTGGGGGTGCTTATTTCAGATGATTGCAAAATGAGCAAACAATGTGACCAGGCAGTGGGAAAAGCAAATAGTATTCTGGGATGTATCAGTAGAGGGATCACCAGCAGGAGGAAGGAGGTTCTGATTCCTCTATATAGATCTTTAGTGAGACCTCACTTAGAATACTGTGTCCAGTTCTGGAGACCTCACTTACAAAAAGATATTGATAAAATAGAACGAGTTCAGAGACGGGTAACAAAAATGGTGAAAGGTCTGGGGGATAAAACATATCAAGAGCAACTTCAGGAACTTAATATGTACAGTCTGGAGGAAAGAAGGGAAAGGGGATACATGATTGAAACTTTTAAATACATCAATGAGATGAATAAGGTTCAGGAGGGCAGTCTTTTCAATATGAAACCAAAATCAAGAACACGGGGACATGACCTCAAACTAACTGGGGGGAAGTTCAAAACTAATATAAGAAAGTATTATTTTACTAAAAGGGTGGTTGATGATTGGAATAAACTACCAACAGAGGTTGTGAGACAGTCAACAGTAAATGGCTTCAAACATGCTGGGGATAATTATAAATCTATAGTCAGACAATGAGGTTAATGGGAAAAAAAAAAAAAAAGGCAGACTCAATGGACTACTCAGTCTTTTTCTGCCATCACTTTTCTATGTTTCTATGTGCAGAGTTGCCACTACTGCTGCAAAATCCCTAGCTCAATTAGAGACATGAACAGAAGGTGGAGATAGAGAGCAGCAGGATCAATTAGGTTTTTATTATGTGGATTTAGTAAAACTTTGGGGTTGATTTACTAAAACTGGAGAGCCCAAAATCTAGTACAGCTGTGCATGGTAGCCAATCAGCTTCTAACTTCAGCATGTTCAATTAAAGTGTTTGTTAAGCCACTTTATAAAAAGTTCCCATCCGCTCTGTATTATAACAAGAAGTTGCTGGTGTCTGTGGTATAACATATATATACTTCTCTGTATAGATAACACACCTTGTTACTAGGATCAGTTGTCGTTTTTCAGCTTTTCTCTCTCAGCTCAGAATTCCTGAGGGAGGGGCTGAGCACTGCTTCTGACGTCAGCTGGAGAGACAGCGCTGTGCTGTGTTATCTATATAGATAAGAATATTTCTGATATAACACGGACACTGGGAACTTATTCTTCTAATACAGAGGAAATAGGAGCTTTTAGAGCTAATTATGAGAGCAGAGAGGAGAAGTTATGAGAGGATGAGAGAGGGGAGGAGGGGAGAGTTGAAGAAAGGCACACAGGAGATAGGAGAGCTGGGAGTGACATAGCCTGCATAGACCATGGGGCTCTCAAGATAAGCTATATACAAGGGGAGTTAGTACTCAGGGAGGAAGTCATGACCTGGCATTATCAAACAGATATTTTAGGGGATACAGAGGGATGATTTAAAAAGCAAAAGCACCATGCTGCTAATTGCACATTAAAGAGACAGGAGCAGCATTTTTTGGGGGGTTAACAAATGCTTTAAGCTTTGACACCTGGAAAACCTGGAAGCTGATTGGTTTCTATGCAAAGCTGCACCAGATTTTGCAATCTCCAGTTTTAGTACATCAACTCTAAAAGTTAAAATGACACAGAAGACAAATATACCAAATAAACTTCAAACCTCAAGTGAAAAAGTACAATTAAAGCAATAAGCAGAAAGCAGCGCGATGGCGGCAAGGTGGCTCGTTATCGCGAAATGCCGTCACAGGACAGCGGACGCGATAACTAGCATTGTGAGCGCGCGCGTGCCGCCCGAGGCGCGCTCACTGTGTTGGGGGGGGCCAGGGAGCGGGTAGGGCGGACTCGATCGCCACCAGCTGCTTCTGTGCATTTCTCTCCCTCCTTCTGCTCGGGGTTGGCAAAACAACATTTAGAGTAACCTGTACACATTCTGTTTATAAGCAAAAGTGGTAATAAGATTGCTGCAGTGCCAATACATAGAAATCACAGCTGTACCCAGCTTGTCATATATACAAAGGCAGGCTGCTGTGCTGATTGTATACCAAGCCTGGCCTGTTCATAGGAATCTAGCCTGCCTGGTTGGTTCACAGAAAATTCATGTAGACATCATGTGTTAAAAATAAACGAATATAGTTACACATATGTATGACATTTTTGGGTTCACTGGGAGCTGCATGGTTAGCAAAATAAAGTACACGTATTTTCCTCTCAATTGAAAATAACTAATAAACTTAGAACACAATAATTCTCAGTAAAGCATAACTAATTTAGCCTCTAGGATTGTATGAAAAATGCTAGAATTTAACGACTGGAGTGCAATCAGTGCAAACATGCACTTGATTAACATTTACAATGTAAATTGGGCTGGAAAATGTAAACATTGTAGAGCATCCATGTATCACAAGTTGTTAAAAAAAAACACACAGAAAAACATGCAGCGTTTAAATCGTTTCCCAACACATAGCACGGATCATATATACCATGTATATTGGTTTTAAAAAGAGAATGGTCTGTAAAATATCCAGCTGTGGCATTGTGTGGTTTGTTGTGCATAAAGCAGCAAGCTCATGCACTCACCAAAATATCCCTATCCCACTGTGTCTTTTAAATCAGCATCTGTGAAAAACAACAGATCAATGCATATTTACAGTATTTACTAAGAACCTGAAAGAATAAACTGTACTTTATACAAAATGACGCCAAAATGAATTGTGGAAAATATTACTGTACCTCTACTCAAGGTTTATTTTTTATTTTTTTATTTTTTCCACTTCAGTAGCTTGCCACAAATTTGTCTCTTCAGTTTACTTATCGTTTTTCATTCTGGCTTTGTCACATCATTGTGGTAATTTTATTTCCCTTCTTTTTTTTCATTTATTTTCCTTTCCAATTATACTTTATTTATCATTAATAAATACAAAAAAAAAAAAAACCAGAAGGGAGTTTATATTCCCTTTCATTCCTATTTTCATACACACCATTCATTCTCCACATTTCCCTATTCACTCATTCTCCTCCCCTCCCTCTCCTTCCACTCTCGCTCTCTTTTGTTTTTATTGGCCCATATTTTGGCTATTTCTCTGCACTGTTTTCTATGGGTATTAACTATATTTTCCCAGTTCTAATGTTTTTTAATGGCTTCTTATTAGTTTCCCTTTTATCTATCTCTTATTTATGTTTTTATACAAAGCCCCCATATTTCTCTATGTTGTTCTCTGTTTCCTCTCTTATATATATGTTCCTCATTTCTAACCACCTTCTCCACTTTCTTAACCCATTCTTCTACCGTTGGGGGATTTGTTGCCAACCAGTTTTTAGCTATCAGCCTGCGTGCGGCAAAAAAACTCCTGATAATCTGTATTTGTTTTTTCAATAGTGTTTTATCTTTTTCAATGCATCCCATTATGCACAATATTGGCATTGTTTCCAAATTTGTCTCAAACCTTTTGTTTATTATGTCTATGATTCCTGTCCAGTATCTATTTAGTTTGGGACATCTCCACATCATGTGTATGAGGTTGCTGTTTTCTACACCACATCTTGGACATTTTGAGTCTTGTCTGTACCCATATTTAAACATTTTTTGTGGCGTGTGATAGGTCCTATGGAACAGCATCAAATGGGAGGTTCTTTAGGATGGGGATAGTGATACTGATGGTCCTGTTTCCAATATTCTCATCCACTGTTCCTCTGTTATTCCACCTATATCTCTATCCCATTTACTCTTACATGCCAGTTCCTCATTTCCTTTTATTATTATTTCGCTCAGGGGGCCATATATTCCTGCCTTTAGTTTGATGTTCATTTATCAGTTTATTTATTTTTTCTAACTCACACCATTTCGGTGGTTCTTTGTTAAACTGTCATTTTAGGGCATGTCTTACTTGTAGATATACATGTAATGACTTATTTGTCAACCCAAATTCTTCCTTTATCTCCTGGAAAGTTTTAAGGGTATCTTCCTTGTATAGCCGATTTAACCTTGTTATTCCTTGTCTTTCCCATTCTTTATTTCGCTCTACTTTTAACATTTCTTGTACCTTTTTATTGTCCCATATCGGTGAGTGTAATGTAAACCCCTGATAGCCCAGTATATTTTTTATCCCATGCCATAACTTGGTAATTAATCTAAGGGTGGGCGTTTCGTGTGATAGATGACCCGCTTCTAAAGCCTCTATTCCTGATCTATATTTTGTTTCTTTTACTATCAATCACATATTTATATCTCCACCCTCTGCTGTGTTGCAGCCTCTCAAATACACCTCTTGCGCAGCTAAAAAGTAGCACCATGGATGGGGTTTTGCCAGGCCCCCCTTACCTTTGGGACGCTGCAACACCCGCAGACTTATCCTGGCTTGTTTCCCCCTCCAAATCAGCTCTCTAAATAATGTTTCTACCTTTAGAAGCCATCCTTTGGTTATCCTTTGGTTATCCTGAGTTCTGCAGAATATATAGGAGCTGGGGGAGCCATGTCATTTTTATTAAGTTGCATCTGCCTGTTATTGACAACGGCAGACGCCTCCATACTCTGCTATTTTCCTTGCATTTTTTTATTAATCCTTCCAAGTTATCTTTAACATATTGATTTGGTTTTTTAGTTATATATACTCCTAGATACTTAATTTTATCTGTCAGCTGTATTTCTGGATAATCGTTATTGGTCTTAGGTCTATCCCTATCCCTATCTATTGGTAGGAGACTTGATTTTTCCCAGTTGATTTGTAGCCCTGATATTTTCCCATATTTTCCAGTTATTTCCAGCACACCTTCCAAAGAAGCGTGTGAATCTCCCAAGAACATTAGCAGATCGTCTGCATATAGGGCTATTTTCTCCTTCCCGTAGGCTCTCTGGAATCATTTAATTTTCTCTGAGGTCCTTATAGATATTGCTAATGGCTCTATTACTAAGGAAAAAAGCATGGGCGACAAAGGGCACCCCTGCCTCGTTCCCCATGTTAACAGAAAGGGTTCCGACCATTGGTTGTTAATTTTAACTCTTGCTTTTGGGTTCTTATATAATAATTTCAACCACCCCATATATCTTGGGCCAAAGCCGAAGCTAGCCAGCACCTGCCACAAATAACACCATTCCACTGTGTCAAACGCTTTAGTAATATCAAGCGCTAGTATGGCTCTGGAGCCTTCATTATAGGTTGGCATCTGCATATTAAGATATGCTCTCCTTATATTCGTGTTAGCGGCCTGTCCTGGCATAAAGCCTGATTGATCGGATGTATATACTTTGTGATTATTTTCCCCAGTCTAGCGGCTAGCACTCCTGCCAGAATCTTGACATCAGCTCCTAACAGGGATATTGGTCTGTATAATGAAGGGTTCTGTGGATCTTTCCCTTCTTTGGGGAAAACAATAATTGTGGAATTCAGCATTGTATCCGGCAATTGCCCTTCTTCACTGGCGCTGTTAAAGATCTTCAATAACATCGGAACCAGAGCTTCTCCATAATTTTTGTATATTTCTATCGACATGCCATCGCTTTCTGATTTGACATTTGTTTTATAGTTTCCCACAGTTCCCGCTCTGTCAGTGGAGCTTCCAGTCTTGCTTTATCGTCTTCCGAGAGCTGTGGGTTTTCTGTACTCTGAAGGAAGTCCCTTATCTCTGTCTCTACATCTTGTCCTTGTGTTTTATAAAGAGTTTCATAATATTTCTTGAATTCTGTTATTATTTCTTGATTATATATTGTTATTCTTCCTTCCGTTGTTTGTATTGAGTTAATTATTGAAGTTGAGTTGTTGCTTTTGGCCAATACTACCAGTATATGTCCCACCTTTTCTCCATCTTCAAAGAATTCCCTTTGTCTAAGCGACCTTTTTTTCCACGTTGTTTAACAATATTTGTTTATATTTTTCTTGTTCTTCAACCCATTCAGACATTTTCTTTTCCGTTGGATCTTCTATATAGGCCTTTTCGGCTTTCGTGGCCCGAAACATTGCTGTTATGTCTTCCTTTCTCAACTGTTTCTTGATTTTAGCTATTTCCTGTATCATTATTCCTCTCAAGTACGCCTTGAGGGAATCCCAAACTGTATTCAGTTTTGCAGTCCCTTTGTTTCTGTTTATGTATTCCTTGATTTGGGCTGTTATTTCCTCTGGATTCCCTATTAGCTCTAGCCAACATGGATTTAACTTCCACTCTCTTTGTTTGCAGATTTTGTTCTGTTTTATTTCCACTGTTAAGGTGAGTGATCTGAAATCCCTCTGGTCATATATCTGATATTATCCAATTGCTCCACCAATAGGTCGTTACCTATTGCAATGTCTATTCTTGACAGAGTGCTGTGGGTTTTGGAAAAGCACGAATATTGTTGCAATATAGGGTTTCTTAACCTCCATAGATCTTTCCATTCAATTTCACTTAATATTTGGGCTAATATATTTCTTTCCTCCTCTTTGTGCTGTTTTCTGCTTGGATACCTATCTAGGCTTTCATCTATAACACTATTTAAATCTCCTACTGCCAGGATCGGAATCCCCGGTTTATCTGATATAAATGCGATCAGTTAATATAATAGTTCAGGTTTAAAGGGGGGTAGAACATATAAATTAGCTATTATATATTCTCTTTCTATTGTACAATGCAGGAATATATATTGGCTGTTATTATCTACCTTCACGGCTTTATGTGCAAACAACATCCCTGTTTTTATCATTACACTTGCTCCACGGGAATATGGGGTGTAAGTTGAATGATACTGCGTCTGGTAATTTTTATGTTTCAAATATCTGGTTGTTTCTTTCACCAGATGTGTCTCTTGTAAACATATTATTGCTGCTTCATATAATTTAGCTGTTGAAAAAATTGCTCCTCGTTTTTTCCTATCGCTTAAACCTCTTAAGCATACCTTCCACCGTTCAGTCTGCATATTTCCTTTCTTTTTCTTTGTGCCACCCAATCGTGCTACATCCTTTTACAATGTACATTCTTTGTGCTGTGTCTTTACTTATCTTGATTCTGTGTTGTGCACTTATTTTCTTTCCCAATATCATTATTGCTGCCAAATTTACTCTTATTTGTAGTGTGTTTGTGCTTCTCTCACTCGCACCTTTGTTCATCAACCTGTGTCCTTTCCACCATTTCGCCCCCTCCTCTTCCCCCCATAGCTTAGGTGAGCCATGGTAGGGTCGTGGTGGGGGGCTATTCTCTCCCATTTCACCCTTTCGACCCTCCTTGGGTCCATCTTCTGGGCTTTTATCGTGACTGAAACACCTCACTTTCACTCTTTGACCATTCACTCTCCCCCCCACCCACCCCTTTTCCCTCTTATTCTTTCGTTCAGCTTTGGATCCATCAACCAACTATATACAAACAAAAAAAAAACACAGGAAAAAAAAAAAGAACCCCCCCGAAAACCCAAAACCACTTCTATGTGGCTTCCTGCTTCTATTCTCCTATTGCTTGTTATGTAAGAGAGGCCTATGTTGACTTGGCCTTCCATTTTGTTTCTTCTGATAGTACATTTCTACGTTTTTCCTGCAACCTTGAATTTCCCTCCACTTTTCTCCAGCCAGAACGTAGCTTCATCTGTTGTATTGAAGAAGATGGTTTCTCCCCCTGTCACTATTTGTAGTTTTGCCGAATATAGCATAGCATAAGTTATGTTTAGCTCTTGAAGCCTTTTTTTGCTGTCCGCATATTTCGCACACTTTTTTTGTACTTCTGGTGAATAATCCAGGTATATTGAGACCCTATTACCATTGTACATTAAGGTTCCTTTCTCCCTTGCTTTCTGCGGGATCTTTTCCTTATCTCGAAAGAACAATATCTTGATCAATAAGGATCTGGGGTTTCCTCCTGGTGGCGGTGTCTTGAATGGGACCTGGTGTGCTCTTTCCACTGCAAAAAAAGGCGAGAAAGCTTCTTTCCCAAAATTTTCAGTTAGCCAGTTCTCGATGAACCCCGTTGGGGTTGACCCTTCGCATCTCTCAGGGAGTCCAACTATACGCAAATTATTTCTTTGCATATTCTCCATGTTGTCTATTTTAATTAAGTATGGATCTAATTTCTTTTCCAGAACCTGCATTTCTTTCTTCATCAGGTTTAGATCGTCTTCTGTTTGACTTATTCTTCCTTCCATCTCTGTTACTTTTTCCCGTGTTTTTTGTGCATCATGTCTAATCAGGCTTATTTCTTCTTTAAGGTTTTTCAATTGCTCATTCATCGTGGACTTATTTTTTTTTGTTTTTTGCCCAGAGAATCAAGAAACCAGACCATCTGCATACACCTCCATATATACACTCCTTCTTCCTCCAGCACTGACACTTGCTGACCGTTACACTCCTTCACTTCTCTCCTGCACAACACTTGCTTCTTCACGATGAGGCCTGAAGGGATACTTTCAGACCTCCATTACATCTTCCTCCACCCTAGCTAGCACATTGTGAGGCCTGCATTCCTGTTGGCAGGACCTCCGGACCGTCCATTACAGGCAAGGGCCACGGGCCCTTAAAGTGTAGAAAAGTTCAATTGTGCTAGCAGGGTTTTGATGGACTACTGCTCCCAGCCCATTCTCTTCCAGGCCACTCCGCCTACCTTACTGTCCAGTGACATCGCTCCCCTGACTGGCTCCTCTGACCTCCACAGACTGTCTACTGTATCCTCCCAGCCTGCTCTGGCCCTCTTTTCCAGCTCCCAGGGTCTGTCACTCACCAACACTGGTGGATCCTTTAAAGAGCCTTTCCTGTAGTCTCTCTGTTGCTCTCCTGCTCCCTTGTGCTGCTCCAGGATCTCTCTCTCTCCTCCTGGCTGCACCCAAGCTCCCAGGCCTCAAGGTCACCCTCCCCAGACTGGGGGCTCCCGGGTGAGGTCTCCATAACCTCTGCTACATATCCACTCTTCCACCCCAACTTCTCCTCCCCCAGCTGGGCAGAACACAGTATTTAAGGAGGCCTACCCCCTGCCAATCCAGGTTGGGTATTGGTCAGGGCTCCTTAACATACCTCAGAAAGTCCCAGCTCCTCTTCCATCCCATGTTTCCAGAACCTTCTGGACCCAAAGGGAAGGAGTAACCAAGCGGTGTTCCTTCCTGCAGTCTCCCGCTCTTCCTGGGCCACTCCCCTGCCCAAATCAAAACAGTAAGGACTGCACAAGTCAGGCCTGACCAAATTTGCCTCTCCTAGCAAAAATCTATCACATAAGCACCTATTAAATATAGGGACGCAGCATGACCATGTCCACATAGAAGTTTACAGATGAATTAGAAGAAGAGAATTTAAAGGTTGGAAAAAAAATCACTTGCTCTTTCAGGAGAGGAGCTTTTTGACGGAAAGAACACTGAATGTGCCTAAAAACGAGTATATGTGTCTAAACATGCTGAAACGCGACTCACATTTAGCACTTCACCGTTCATTCATTCCACTGGCCAGAATAAATTATTATTCTGGCCAGTGGAATGAATGAGTGCCCAAATGCTTGATGTGTCTACACCCAACTAAACGTGTTTGCGAAATGTGGCTTTAGGCAGGATTTTTAAGCTGCTTTTTTCCTGCCAGGAACAAAGACATCCAGGGGAGAATAAAACAACCTGTGTGCACAGGGCCTTAAATCCAAGTGCCATTTTTTCCAGATGTAGTTGTTATACCATTTCTCAAAAATGTTGAACAAGATAGTGTTTAAAAGCAAATGTAAGAGCCTCTGTTGAGTCATCTGGATCCCCCAATGTCCTCTTTAACCATTGGACGGCTTCTAATTGTGAAATTTATGCACATACACTCATAAGTTACAATGGGGTTTATTTACTAAAGACAATCAGACTGTGTACTTTGCAGTTGCTCCAGAACTTAGTAAATGAGCAGAATCTCTGCTGACTTCCATCATCCAATCATGTACAAGCAAACATGTTGTCTTTTTTAAATTTCTTTGCATGTGATTGGGTATTCTTTGCAAAGTGAAGCTTTACCTCATTTACTAAGCTTTGGAGCAACTGCACTGTGCTAAGTGCACAGTCTCTTTGCCTTTAGTAAATCAGCCCCAGTGTCCCTAGAACATATATCTATTCCTGGCATTTGTAAGATCCCGAAAATAAGCCAGAATGACCTCTGGCCCTAAGCGTACGCTGCAGGCAGTGTACACTAAATAACAAACTGTTGGAAGTGGGCAGATGCAGTTTTTGGCAGAAGAGTTTTGCATGTATCTAGCAGTCTGCTAGAAGAAAATGTTTGCTGTAACTGCTTAGAAAGTGTTAGCTGGAGTTCAGCTTCAATTTGCTAGTCAAGTCCATCTAATATTCCTAGTCTAAAGCAAGCCATAGATGAGTCACTTTCTTTCATTCAACCAGCGGGTTGAACAAAAAAAAAAAGACTTAGTTCCCCATCCACACATTTGAGGTGGATGTAGGATTCCTCTTTGCTGAACCTTTGTATTCTGAAAGCGGGGAGATTTCTTCGCCATCAGAATACACTGATCAGCACTGTCAGCTATAGCTAGTGGCGCTGATCAAGCTAGGAAAATCCAATAGGCTGGTTGTACAGAAGTTGATTGGTAGATTGACTTCTGTACAACCAGCCTGCCCATGCATGGATTGAAATTCAGCTGGTCCCTACTGAACCGGCCAAATTTCAATCCATGAATGGCTGCCTTAACTCTACCCTCCCTCTGACTGACAATGCTGCTGTCCAAAGGTGTTTGCTTTACTACTTCATCCAGAATGCTGATACCCTAAGACAGAAAGGGTGCTACTGGCTGCATCAGCAGGTGAGATAAAGGGAAAAAAACCTAGAAAAGAAAACGATTGCAGACACAACATCTGAGGATTGGTTATCTGCAAAAAAAATAATTTTATCATTTTTGTTTTGGGGTTTAATACTACTTCAAGTTCCACTTGTGTACTAATTGATTTCTGAAAATGTGAAAAGCAGAACTCACTCATAACTTATGTTTTCTTATTTCGCTTTATTGGATTTTCTTTACCTTATTTACTAACATTAACTTTTTAACATGAACATATAGTTTTTAAAGTGAATGTTCACTTTGCTAGATGAACAGACTAAACTTTGCTAGTAAATCAACGCCAATGCATTAAAGTAAAGTGTTTTTGCATAAAAGGTTTACAAAATGTCCTTTTCAGTACAATACGTATATTGAAGTAGAGTTATTTTAGAAAAAAATCTGCAACCCATAGAAGCTATGACATTTTTTTTTCTGTGTATCTTAACACTATCAAATATTAACAATATTATTACAATTCATGTAATAATGTAAAAAAATCCTTAGTGCTTCAAAATAGAGAGATGGACTAGTGTTTTATACTCATAGTCCAACCAGCAAGTTATAGAAGAGGAAGGATCCAAAAGAAAGGAACAAAAATGTGTTGCTGTACGTACATTTCTTCCAAGAGTTTAGAATGCAGTCAGCAAGAAGTATGACAGCTAGGGACCAGCAATTATAATGGGCTACGTGTTATTCTGCCAAGATAGAGGTAATATTGTTCACAATAAAACCAGAGAGACAGCTGTCAAATTAGAATAATGTGAATAATGTAGGGTGATTTCTCAATAAACCTGTCAGAGTTTCTTTATGAACATAGACAAACTGTGATGAAAGTAATTACTGCTAAACCCCCCTGTGTTGATATCATAACATAGTCACGCTGTGTTGTTTAGCTGAAGTGTTAGTTTTGGCTCTTTTCTAAATCAACAGAGTTAGAAAAGTTTTGGAATAGGTTGAACTTAATGCCCTTTTTTCAGTCATAGTGACTATTTTACTTTGCTGCTATGTGACACTTTCCTTGTTATATATGACAGTGATTCTTTTTTAAAGCTTTAACAGGATTTTGTCAGAAAAAAATATAGTAACCGCAACTGCCAACTTTTGAGACTGTCAATTTTATCCTTGCTTCAGTACTTAAAGCAGCTTTTCACAACCAAGTTTTAATGAAACCCTAAGGGTTCCTCATGAAGTTAATGGGGGTTCCTTGAGCAGAGGCAGATTGATCACCTCCTTGATGAGGCCTGCCTAGTTCTTGCACCAACATCACTCAACAAAGAAACTTATCTTCTCATTTTTCAGGTAAGTAATGGTTGCCACCAATTATCATGTTAGCTGTCTGTAAGGACAGCATTCTTCCCACTAATGTAAGGGGCACTTACACGAAATGTAATGGGGCACTACATTGACCACTAATGTAAGGAGCATTCTTCCTACTGTGGTCAAATGCTATGGGGCCTACTTCCAACTGTGCCAGTGTAATGGGGCACAGTGCTGACTGCCAATGTAAGGGGTGTTCTTCCCACACACCCATGAAACTGGACTTGATGGCCTGGTTAGCAGGGGAGTGTACCCAGAAACACTTGCAAGTACTTCCGGGACCACTTCCTTACAATCCACCGTGAGTGTAAACCAGCGAGGGAGTAGGGAGGAGGGACAAGTGGACCCTGGCACAATTCACTTAAAACTCCCAGTGTGGGCATGCCCCAAAACACCACAGAGGCTGCCATTTCATCAGCTGGAAAACTATTAAAATGCAATTCTCAGGGGTGTGGCTTGGCTCCGGTATAAGATGGCCCCCTAGACCAAGAGCTCCGGTGTGTTGAAGCACAATTTCTGCTTATTTGGGCGCCTTCCACTCTCAGCACAATGGTGAAGCTGGGCTGTAGTGCATCTGCAAGTCGGGCACCATGGGATGCAGGAACCCAGTTGAGGGGGAAAATCCAAGTCTTGTTCCAAACAAGACCTGCGGTCTTCTCCTCGCGCCCAGCCTGATCCCTGAGCAGCAACTCGGGAATCTACAGTGGGGGTGAGTGAACATCAGGGGGCACCTCATCACCTCTCCTAGCCTCCTAGTACTCCACACTGTAGCGACCGACATCAAATCTACCTTGGGGGCAGCGATATCTGAGCTCCGCACAGATTGGAAGGTGACCACGCTGCATAGCGCAGCCATCAAACAACTGCAGCACACCTCGGTCTGACATGTCACCCATCTCATAGAGATGCACAGGCATCTCAAAGACCTAGACAACCGGGGGGAAGGCATAATATCAGAGTCCATGGGTCTCCCTGAGTAAATGGAGCCTCATGCCCTAGAATCCACCATCATGGCTATTTTTAACCACCTTCTGGACCAGCCAACAGACACACTAATTGACTTTGAAAAAGCTCATAGAGCGCTTAGGCCAAGAGGGCAAGACACAGACCCCTCCCCCTCCCCACATGATGTAATTTGCTGTCCAGTTAGTTTCTCACTCAAAGAGACCATTCTACGCAAGGCAAGGGAAAAAGACCAAATCATCTTTAATGACAATTGAATTAAGCTGTTTCAGGATGTATCTAACATCACCCTGCAGCATCGCTGTGCCTTACTCCCCTGCTGGAACTCCTTAGTGCCAGAGGAATTGCATATAGGTGGTACTTCACATTCTGTCTATTTGCTACAACAAGAAGCCACTCAGTATCCTTGCAGGTGCCGTAAGATCTCCAGCCATTCTGTGAAGCACTGGAGCTTCCCTCAGTGGATGCCCGTGAGTGGTATAGCGAGTTCTATACTCCTTGGCGGCTGGGGCTACTAGCAACAACACCCCGAGAGCCCAGCGTCAATGTAACCGAAGACGTTGCTCACAACCAGCCTCAACTCAGGACTGCTCTCATCAACGTGATGCTGCCCCAGGAAGCCTGGGTCTCTCACCTTCTCGTTGCAGAGAATGATTGGACTTGTAAGCTAATCCTTCCAACTCTGAAAGTTTATAATTACTCTCCAGTGAAAGTTTCATTCAATTCAGGATCTACTGTTTATTCACATTGTATCCCCTGATGATGGATACGCTTTGGTTTTTGTTTTTCTATTTTTCTACTAGAGCGGGAGCTGATTTTCCCCAGATATGCCCCTTGGGGTGAGTTGAGTTTCTTGCCCTGCCTACCCCTGTCCAGGCTTTAGATCAGTTTCCTGCCCTCTTTTTCTCTATGACATGTTTATGACATTTATATCATTGCTTTGAATGCGAAAGTTGCAGTTTGACCCATTCCCACAATGGATGCCCTGTTTCCTTATGTATTCTAACCTGGATTTATGGCCCTCACTGGAACCCTGGAACTCTGCCTCCTGGCCCTTCTGTAGATCTACAGTGTGGAAATGCAGGAGAGGGGGTGCTTCCTGAGAATGCATACAAAGTCGCTGCTTTTGCGGATGGCATGTTACTGTTCTTAACTGACCCACACATTAATACCAAATTTTGGGAACTGGAGCAGTTTAAAACTATCTTGAACTTCAAGATCAACTAAGCTAAGCCTCAAGCCCTCAACTTCTCCCTCTTGAGGGAGGAGGTTGAATGATGTAATTCTAATTTCCCGTTTACTTGGGGTTTGGATGCCATGACTTATTCAAATACCCCATCATTTTTCGGAACTCTATCACAGAAACAATTTAAAAGTATTAGAGGAAATGTGTAACGACTTGCGTTCCTGGATTTCTATCAATTTATCCTGGTTCGGTAGAGCTGCACTGGTCAAAATGCCACTCCTTCCCTGCATCCTGTGTGTATCCAATTTGTCTGGTGTCACAAACACCCACAAATTAAATTTTCTCTTAATTTTACCTAAACACAAAGGAAGCATAGGCCTTCCTGGTCTCTATGGTTTTTACAGGGCTAGCTGTCACGTCTACCCCAATGCAGGTGGTAATACACTATAGCAGGCTACTGTGTGCTTCACCTATAGCAGCCCTCTTTCCCATAAGGCAAGCAGGCCTACTTGGTTGCCCCCAGAACTTATACACAATGCTATAGTGCCTGGCCACCACGCCAGGGCAGGTACAAACTGAGTAAAGCAAACAGGTACTTGTGGTTGGCAGACAGGTAGAGTGGTTCAATGACAGTCCTGGTAAAACGGCAGGGAGTCCACAGCAGGTTCCCATAGGGGTGGTTGGAGGGGGGCTGCGTCCCTGCGCCCAGGCGGTGGGGGCCACAGCAATAGCAGAAGAATAAACAAATTGCTCATAGGATTATGTATAGGCTGTAGTTATATACACTGTCAATGAGATGATCTATGAGTGACTGAAAATGAAAGCTGTATATCATATAATTTTTGTATGCTGCAAAACTATTAATAAAAATTATTGAAACGAAAAAGGCAGGGAGTTCAGAGAATAGTCCAATAATCCGGTCCAAGGTCATACACAGGGACAGGCGGGGGGAATACACACGTATCACTCTCTATCACAAGTGTGGGACTGAAGGTTTTGTTTGCTTATAACAGGCCTGGTCTCGACCCAGAGACCGGTTAATCACCTTGCAGGTGGATAGACAGACAAGGAGAATGCCATGTAAGTATGGGAAAGCTAATCCGCCTTAATCATAAGGACGCATCAATGTTGTTAATTTATATCTGGGGTTCTTTGATCCCCATAAAAAGGATGAAAAGAGTTGGTTTAGTCTTGTAAAAAAAAGAGCCAGGAAGCCACTGAGGGGAATGTCTAAAAAGATACATAAATGTTGGTATCATTTTCATTTTTAACAGATTAATACGACCCAATAGAGATAATGGTAGAGACTTCCACGCTTTCAATTTTGACACAAACTCTCCTAAAATCTGAGTCAAATTCAAGGAAATAAATTCAGATGCTTGACGAGAGATTACTACTCCTAGGTACTTAAAGTTCTCCTCACCCACTGCAATGCAATATCATTAGGGGCCGTATTACAGGCCTCAATATCTATTGGGAACAGCAAGGACTTAGTCCAAACAACCTTCAGCCAAGTAACCGTTGAATAAGAATCCAGTATCTGTAAGGCCCCCTGAAGTGAGGGTCCGGCATCATTCAAAATCAATAGAAGAGTCCCCATATAAGGCTACCCTTTCCTCCAACCAGCCAATCCACAGTCCCTTGATATTGGGAAAAGTACGGAGGGCCTCTACCACAGGTTCCATAATGACAATGACGAAGAGGGTTGGAGAAAAGGGGCAGCCCTGCCAAGTTCCCCTAAATAACAAAACGAGGTTAACAGCCCTCCTCCTGTTTTTACTGCTCTGGGACATCTATATAGGACCTGTAGCCATTTTAGGAAACCATTGGGAAGCCCATTCTGCAGAGCACCTCCCACAGAAAAGGACACTCAAGAGCATCAAAAGCCTTCTTAATATCTAGAGAGGTAACAACCCTAGATCCCATATTAAGAAGTGAAGCATGAATATTGGTATATAATATCTGCAAATTCCCATCCGTAGCCCTGCCAGCCATAAATCCTGTTTGATCTGGATCAATGTTAGGCATCATGGGTTGTAATCGATGGGAAATAAGTTTTGTCAAAATTTTAAAATCGACATTTAATAGAGCAATAGGCCTATATGAGGCACAGGAGGATGGATCATTTGTAGATTTGGAGATTAGGACTATATGAGCATTGCTCATTGAGTCCGGCAATGCTCCCTCTTCCAAACAGTTCGAGTAAAGGGAGACCAATATAGGAGCAAGAAGGTCTCCATGGGCCTTATAGAATTCAATAGGAAGGCCATCTGGACTCAGTCACAGCCCACTCGCACTAGACTCTTGGTGATTCCCGGCTTATTAGGGCAGCTGGCAACAAAGTGACCGTGGTTTCCACAGTATAAGCAGAGTCCTTGAGATCTTATTCTAGACTTTTTCCCCAGAGAATAGATGAGTAGCACCAATTTGCATGGGTTCCTCCTGTATAGGATGAGAGGACCCAGGAAGGGCTGATGGAGAAGTGGCTCTCTCTGCACGCCTTTCCTGTAAATGTCTGTCTATACGGATGGCTACTTGCATGGCTTCATTTAACAACTTTGGTTTAGGGTAGTGTACTAAGGAGTCTTTGATAGAGTCTGATAAGCCTAACCTGAATTGGATTCTTAGAGCAGGGTCCTTCCAACCTGAGTCAGGTACCCAGCGGCAGAAATCAGAACGGTATTTTTCAGCGATGCATTTACCCTGACGTAATGACCTTAGGTTAGCTTCTGCTGAGTAAGCATGATCCAGATCATCATAGAGGAAACCCAGGGCCTTGAAAATTTTTTCAACCGACCCTTGGGCTGGATCGTCTGTGTGGAGGCTAAAAGCCTAAGACTGGCTAAGACTGGGGATCCCCCTGCAACCATGTAATAATCAGGTCAACCCACTGTGCTTCAGAACCAGAGGAGCGTGACTTAAGCCTAAAGTATAAAATTCAAGTGTTTCTAAAGTTGGAAAACATATGGGGTCACCAGAAAAACAATCAGGCGGGTTAACTTGGCACTCTGGCTCCTGTGTTACTGCTGGAGGCACGCTTACATGCACAGACAGTTCCTGGACTTGGCACGTCAGTTTGCAAATCTCCTCAGCAAATAAATGAGCCTGTGTAGAGTCCATCTTCACAGAATTTTTTTTGTTAAAGGCTTGTGATAATGTCACATCTACCCCAACGCAGGTGGTCAGACACTATAGCTGGCTACTGTGTGCTTCACCTATAGCAGCCCCATTTCCCATAAGGCAAGCAGCCCTACCAATTCTTGGTTGCCCCCAGGTCTTATACACAATGCTATAGTGCCTGGCCATCACGCCAGGGCAGGTGCAAACTGAGTAAAGCAAACAGGTACTTGCAGTTGGCAGACAGGTAGGGTGGTTCAATGACAGTTCAGGTAAAAAGGCAGGCTAAGTTCAGGGAATAGTCCAATAATCCAGTCCAAGGTCATACACAGGGTAATCCAATCTAACAGAGCAAGGCAGACAGATGGGGGGCTTGATCAGGAAAACACATGTATCACTTTATCTCAAGCATGTGGCTGAAGGTTTGGTTTGCTTATAACAGGCCTGGCTGCATCTGTTTTCTGTGGAGGCCAAACCACACCCCTTAATAGGCCATCTTTGCAAATGCATCACTGAACTTTTTTGCAGATGAAAGGATCTGCACATCTTGTCCTCTGACACCCTCACGCTTCAACCCTGCCTTTCAACCTGGCAGGTCCAATGCATTTGTGAGACAGGGTTGGCCACATAGTGAGGTGCTCACCACACATTTTCTCTGTCAGGGGACTATGACGACCAGAGAGGCTCTTAACAATCTGATGGGACCCTACGAGATTCCGCAATAGACTTATGTTCAAATCTGTCACTTCCTAACCATGCAAGGCCCTATGACAGCTTGGTCGAGACCTTTGATAGTATTGGAAAATATTTATACCAGTAAACAACCCCAAAGGCATGTCATTTCCATGCTATACAGCTCACTTTAGGATACCTCTCTCGCGTTCACGTCACAATGTGGGTAAATGAACTGAATTAAACCTTTACAGACAAGGAGTAGGAATCTATGTGCACCTACATACATAAGGGATGGCAAAATGTTGCTACACAGGAAACCGGGTACAAGAACTTTTCGCGATGCTATTGCACACCCTCTTTATTACACAAATTTCACCCTTCTGTCTCAAATTTGTGTGGGCGATGCGGTAAGGATGTAGGAACTATGATCAATATTTGGTGGGCGTGCCGCAAAGTTTAGCCTTTCTGCAAACTCGTATGCAACATTATAACTAAAGTCACCTCCTATAAGCTGGATTTTACTCCAGTGCAATTATTGCTTTATCATTCTACTTTTTTAGAAAAGATTACAATAAATCCTTGGCTATGTACACGGTTGATGCAGCTAAACAATGCATATCTTGCCATTGGCACTCTTCCGATATCCCCACGATATGTCAGTGGTTCTGCAGGATTAATAATGTAGAGGAAATAGAAAAGCTGTTACACATCTCACAAGACAGGATGTCTAAGTTCACAAGTGCCACTTGGTTTTGTTGGCTGAACTTTAAGATGACTGCTGTTCATATATGTGTCTGGGCCTGCGGATCGCTTGATTTGGTCGGGGGTGTGTCCTCTTTCACACTCCCTCCCCTGTTTTTGGGGGTGGAGTGTGAGAAACTGATGGTCTTTCCCTCCTTATATGTGTTCTTTCTGATATTCAGCTACTGCTCCACCCACCCTGTTGTGTTTTCTTTTTTTTTTTTTTCTCTTCCTATCCCTTTTTCTTCCTCTTGCCTTTTCTACTTTCCTTTCCTTTCATTTCCTTGTCTCTCTTTTCCCATCACTCCTTCTATTGTGGTATATATCCTTACTCTCCTATTATTTCCATAAGTAGTTTTTGCCTGGTTCATTATTGGGTAGCTGTCAGAGAACCTTTGCTACCAATCCCTCTGGAATTCGGGTCTGGAAGCCTGTGTGTGGGTGCACGTAGCGTGTGAGCGCGCCTGTGCGCCTGCATTGGTGCCCAAATGGCCCATTTAAGCAGACAGCACCCTCCAACCAGTGCTGTCCGTTCTACAGTGTTTGTGTCCTCCTGAGTGACCCATTACCTGAGTATCTGTTCCTGTGACCCGGCTTATCTTTGACCTCGTTTGATCTCTGTCTGCACCGACCCCCAGCTTGCCCACGACAACTCTTCTGCCTGATCCTTGTGTACCTTTGCTGCCAGCTCATTGACGACCCTGCCTGTACCTGACGACTCTTCTGCCTGCACCTTATGTACCGCATTGTCAGCTAGTTGCCCACCCAGCCTGCATCACTACTCTAGTACCTGCATGAGCCATTACCGGACCGCTCACACCACCAACAGTGAACCAGTCCAGCCCTCATGCTCCCCTGTGCTCCCAAACTCCCTGTCTATCCTACCAGGGGTTCCCGAACCAGGGCCGTAAGAGTGGTTGCTTCCTGCATAAGACAGACTCCACCATCAGGTGCGTAACAGTAGCTGCTTGTTCAGGACAAATCAACGTTGAAGGGTGATGCTCCTCAGTCTCATATGACTTATTTTCTTGGTGAACTTGCCTTAATAAGACCTATTAACGCCCCTCCCCTTTTTTGTTTGCCAATGCCAACTTTTCCTTTATGTAAACTCCATATTTGTCTTACTCACGGTTATTATTTCTACTTTTGATGCCTAATATATTGTAATATGTGCAGTTACTCTAACAAAACATTTATGGAAAAAAATAAATAAAATGTAATTCTCAGGAAAGAAACATGGGAGCTGTGACTGCTGGCTTGCTTTTGTTGGTGCAAGCTGAAGGGCTGTCATCTTTATCCTTCATTCCCTACTGAGTCACAGACCTTGGCAAACTGTGTTTTATAAGCACATGCTTTCTATACGTCAGTGACTCAGTAAATAGTCAAATGAGGATAAAGATGAAAGCTTCCAAACTTGCACACTGAAAAAAGTCAGACTACCATATTTATATCCTGACAGATTCCATTTAAGTCTCCTCTATAAAATGAGTTACTGGATGCTGCTAGGGAGTACAGTAAATAGGATGAGAATTGGGTCAACAAAAAAAAGTTTCCTGATTTGACCACCTAGGAGTGCTAGGCAAACTGTAACAATATGATTCTTCTATTACATAGAGCACTATGCTGTCAAACCGATTATGCAGATTACTTTAATGTCACTGAAAGGCGTCTCAGAATAATCTTCTCAGAAAGTTACATTTGATGTTAGTGGCAGAGAAGGAAGGAGAGTGAGAAACTTAGTAACATGTACAACCTGACAGCAGGTCATGAGGAAGAGAGTGAAAGTGAACAATTATTTATTACAGGTATATTTAAATGCTAACATATGTGAATAGGAAATACCACTAACAAACTGTTAACAGTCAGCTTTTGACCTGCTATAAAGGTTTGAAACTGATTGTTGCCTGCGAAGTAACTCCAGTAAGAACATATTAATAAATGCTTATGGTCCTCAATTTTTCAACAATGTCTAAATGGTATTCAGTGATCTGCAATATATGATAAAGTATCACATATCCACATATCCATTATTTTGGTTTCAGATTAAAGAATTATAACGTAGTACAGTATTCCTAAACAAAATAAAAACAATCATATAGTAACTACTATATACATATTTACTGGTTGTATTCTATTGGAAGCTGATAAGAGGGAAACAGATATGAAGGAAGTTTCAAACAGATCCTTTTTGGAATTTGTTAGTTACACATTAGTTAGGTCGAGTTCACAGTGGTGCACTGTGGTTTGAGCACAGAGCGACTGTTTGTGCGCTTCTACGTGGTTTTAGGTGCGATTCTGTTGACTTCTATGAGACTATACATTTGCATGAAAGCACATTTATGTCCTCCATGCTGCAACCTTAATGCACTTGCAGAAAATGCACAGTCTAATAGAAGTCAATGGGATTGCACCTAAAACCGCATATAAAACACACATACAATCACGCTGCTCCCAAACCTCAGTGCACTGATGTGAACATGGCTTTAGGATGTTACACTTAACATAAAAAGCCACTGGCTGACAGAATTGTAGATGGTGTATACTGTACGTGTTATCTAGGTTTCTCACCTACACATAGTGAGGGGCTTCCAGGACATTGTTCAGCCTTCAGAGAGATATATTCAGCTCTTTTAAATTGGTTATACACTTATTCAACTATACTGGAATGGTAATTCCTCAAATAACTGATGGCATTTTAAGATTTAATACTGAACTAAAGTCTAAAACATTCTGAAGCACAGCTTGAAAGGGAGTAGGATGTTAGGTCAGTGTAAGAAGGTCATCTATATCTCTAATTTGAAGGTAAAAAAGAGAGGAAATGACTAGCCCTGAAGTGGGTGTATGTTAATCTATCAACTGCAGGGATGTGGAAATCTGAACTGAATAGATGTATTCTATTTGAAAAACATATGTACCTTCTGTGGGAGATTAGCTCGTGGGGATCAGCTTTCCAGAGGAAAAATAGTCAGCGTGCAGGCAACTTTCCTTAAAATCTGGCAGTTTTCCAGGTTTATTGATAAATAAGTTTGCAGGTTAAAAACAAAACAGAAAATGAGTCCTTGCCTTCCGACGCTAAACGAAACAGTATAGTTTCCTCGCTATACGCTGTGGGGCTGGCCCCTACACCCACAAAACATAAGCAAAATGTACACCTTGTCCAAACAGTCCAAAACAGCACACAGAGCTCCCTCAGATCTCTCTCTGAGGTTCAGGCCAGAGCCCAAGTGAGATCTCTTCCTGATTATTTAAGTCCACCTACTGGTGGACTCCAGTGGACCACAAACTCCGGACCGGAAGCAGACCTGCCATGGTGGCTGGTAAAATCCAGACCGGACTCCGCTTAATCCAGTCCACATAAATGCATACAAGGAGACAGGTAGCGTCCGTCTACCACTTTGCCTAGCATTTGTCACACTTCTTTGAAACACAAAGTATAAATCTGATGCATAATGGTCAATGATGGATAGGTATGAAATATCCTTCCATTGCTTACTAATGAAAAATTTGCTTTTCATGCTAATTGTGGTAAAAATGATTGTTTATGTACTACCACCGACCAGGTGGTAAATTCTTCTGTGGATGGGAAAGTTCAGGGTTGTATTTTAGTCCTGCTTTATTTCTCTTATTCTTCCTTTGTTTATCTGCCCTGTGTGACAATGTTAATGGTTATGTGTATACCGCCCTCTCGGGCAAAACGAGAATAAAAGCAAAGCGACAGCAGCAACCTCAACCCACAATCTGGTACAAAAGTCAACAATAAATATAGGTAGCGCTAAATGTTACAAAATATAAAGACCAGACAAATGGTTAATATTGCCTGTGGTCCATGAAGGAAATGAAACAAATGAGGTATATTCAATAATAAAGAGGAAATAAATCCCCTTTCGCATCAAATATAAAATTATGTGCATATACATTAAAACAAACACTCTTAGCTTATCTAAATGCCCACATATAGTCCCTAACTACGACCCCAATGGGGGTACATAAGGACTTTAGGTCAGAAATTAGGAGGGTGAGTCGAGAACAGTACATATAAGGTTATAGAATTACATAATAACGTAAAAACAGCACATAATAAATTGGCATAACATAAATGGAAATGAAGGTACCAGCCAATGTCTTTGGATGTCTTTGGATGATATATTAGTTGAAGTGTCCAAAGATTCCTATATTATGCAAAAAAATGTTCACAGACATCCACTGGTAAGAAGATGAAAACACCCGTGCTCCAGACTGGCTATAGGTGATATACCGCCATATGACAAATTAACTCCTTACCAGATGCAGATTAAATAGCACATTGGCAGGTCCCCGGCCAGCGTCCCACCAAGGGAATATGGAGACGACACCCAAAGCGATGATGTTCAAACAAGTGTCCCAGTCTGCTTAAGCAAAACCGTATATACACCATAGAAACAAAAGCTCCACATAGTTTAATAATGTTGATAAAGGAGTTTATAAAAGAGACTATTTTACTTACATGACAGCAAAATTCGCAGGCATAAGAGAAAAGCCGGCCGGCTCAGCGTGTAAACAAAGCGAAAGGCAGTGACGTCAGTGCATCCTCCTGACGTACGTTTCGTCCTCAGCAAGATGTCGTGCAGTACGGGCCACAACACCCATGGGAATGAGGCCTATACTTCATTTCCCACAGGACATCTACGTTTAGAAAACAACATTCAGCTGTAGTCCTTCTATTCCCTATAAATTGCCTCACATCAGCCCATCGGCTACCACCGGCTGTGTGACAATGTGTTTCTATGTTACTTTGCAAATAAAAAACCTCTTTATCTTTACATAAAGTTTGGTTAAAAAAAGAGAGGTTACAGGATAACTTAGATGTGTGGTAATAAAATAAATTTAACACCAAAGGCACATGTGGCTTAGATGTTAGCACTTTGCTTGCAGCACTGGGGTTCTCATTCAAATCCTGGCCAGGACACTGCATGTACTTTGCATGTTCTTCCTGTGCTTGTGTGGGTTTCTTCAAAGTACTCCAGTTTACTCCCACAATCCAAAAACATGCTGGTAAGTTAATTGGCGATAATATAAATGTAAAATAGATTATAAGCTCATTGAGCTGATGTGGATGTAAATAGTCATCACTATATACACCCTGTTCCAGATTATTATGCAAATTCTATTTCAGTGTCACAAAGATTAAATATTTTGTTTTTCAGTTTAACTCATGGATGGCATTGTGTCTCAGGGCTCTTTTGATCACTGAAAACAATCTCGGGACTCTGTGTTACGGTAGGTACTCAATTTGACTTTTTGTTTTATAAATTAGAAACACTGTGACTTTATCTTAAACGTATTATTAGACCTTGTCCCACATATATCACTACTGATAAATGTAGGTGTAGTCGAGTTACTCGAATATTAGATAAAATGTAAATATAATAGCGGTTAATTGAATGGTCGTACAAAAACCTAACACCCTCATTTGACCTCATGAAACTTCTTTGGGTGTGTTCGTGTCCTTCTTGTACGTTTCATGTACGTCACAGGACCGGTCCTAAACTTACTCTTGGGGTCACGACGTTCGTTTCACGATT
>BLSH010430184.1:441243-455208 GCA_018402905.1 Glandirana rugosa
TTTTGTGTGGTCATTATTCCAGATTATTATGCAAATTCTATTTCAGTGTCACAAAGATTAACTATTTTGTTTTTCAGTTTAACTCATGGATGGCATTGTGTCTCAGGGCTCTTTTGATCACTGAAAACAATCTCGGACACCTGTGATAATTAGATTGCCAGGTGAGCCCAATTCAAGGAAAAACTACTAAAGGAGGGTGTTCCACATCATTAAGCAGAACACAATTTTAAAGCAATATGGGAAAGAAAAAGGATCTCTCTGCTGCCGAAAAGAGTGAAATAGTTCAATGCCATGGACGAGGTATGAAAACATTAGATATTTCACAAAATTTTAAGTGTGATCATCACACTATTAAGAGCTTTGTGGCTGATTCAGAGCACAGACGGGTTTGTGCAGATAAAGGTACACTGAGGAAGATTTCTGCCAGATCCATGCATCAGATCAAGAGAGCAGCTGCTAAAACACCATTAGATAGCAGCAAACAGATATTTGAAGCTGCTGGTGCCTCTGGAGTCCCACGGACATCAAGGTGTAGAGTCCTCCAGAGTCTTGCAACTGTGCATAAATCTTCCATTCGGCCACCACTAACCAATGCTCACAAGCAGAAACGGCTGCATTGGGCAGAAAAATACATGAAGACTAATTTTCAAACAGTCCTGTTCACTGATGAGTGCCGTGCAACCCTGGATGGTCCAGATGGATGGAGTAGTGGATGGATGGTGGACGGCCACCCTGTTCCAACAAAGCTGCGACGTCAGCTAGGTGGTGGTGGAGTCATGTTTTGGGCTGGAATCATGGGAAGAGAGCTGGTCGGACCCTTTAGGGTCCCCGAAGGTGTAAAGATGACCTCTGCAAAGTATGTGGAGTTCCTGACTGACCACTTCCTTCCCTGGTACAGAAGGAAGAACTATGCTTTTTGTAATAGAATCATCTTCATGCATGACAATGCACCATCTCATGCTGCAAAGAATACCTCTGCATCAATGGCTGCTATGAGGATAAAAGGAGAGAAAGTTATGGTGTGGCCTCCATCCTCCCCGACCTCAATCCTATTGAGGACCATTGGAGCATCCTCAAGGCAAAAGATCTATGAGGGTGGGAGGCTACATCCAAACAGCAGCTCTGAGAGGCTATTCTGACATCTTGCAAACAAATTCAAGCAGAAACTGTCCAAAAACTCACAAGTTCAATGGATGCAAGACTTGTGAAGCTGCTATCAAATAAGGGGTCCTATGTTAAAATGTAACGTGACCTGTTAAAATGTTTAAAAAGTTAAAATGTTGTTCAAAGTTTTATTGAAATAGCTTTTGATTTCAGTAAATATGCTGCAAACACAACAAATGAAAAATGTCAGTTCTTTACAACCTATAAAGTGTTTTGAAACTTACTGTGCATAATAATTTGGAACAGTACATTGTAAGTTTTTTATTTTGAAAAAAAAAATACTGTTATCATTAGGAGGTTTGTTCGAATAAAATTTGAATTGTACCTTTAATAGTTGATAACATGAGAATTATGCTGACTGTTGTTTACATCAATTATTTAGGTAAATGAGAAAAATATCATTGGCATAATCATTTAGAACAGGGTGTACAGTAAATGCGTTTAAGGCCTCATGCACGGGCGTATGTTAAAAATAAGCAAAACGTCGGGCCCGACGTCAGGGAAAAAATCAGCATTTTTTTCCGGCTTTTGCATTGGCGTTAATGAGCGTTATTAAGCGTCGGCGTCAATAGGCGTTTTTTTTTTTAAATCCTTAGCTATTTTTCAACCTAAAAACGCTTGTTAATGCCGGTACAGCGTTAGTGAGCATTTTACGGCGTTGCCAAAACGTTACAGCCTCAGAACGCGCTGGCCGTGGGTTCTAGTTTCAGCTCACTAACACCGATGCCCTTTACAGCTAAAAAACCCTTATGGGGCCATTGACTAACATGGAGAGCTGCAAAAAACGTCAAAAAACGTCCGTGTGTATGAGGCCTTATATATAAAAAACATTTTTTTATTTCAGATTTTTTGAACTTGTGTCCCATTGAGGAGATTTTGTTTCATTTCTGTCCCTCGGACACAACAGGAAGAGGGAAGTGATCTCTTTAAAGTGTCACTACAACAAGTGTCCCCATAGGAAGATATCCAGCTCCATCTTTGCACCCCACAGGGGCTTATGAATTTAAACTGAATGCACCCCCACCTGTTCTCCACTACACTTCCTTATGTAACTTTGCAGCTAAATACTTTAGGAAATGTTTTAAGCCTCGCTGTCTGTGAAATGCGTGTGAGTTTTAATTATTATTAATAATTTTTCACTCAATTCAATTTGAAGATTTATTTTGATGAATGTGGCCCAGTGTCTCATTTAAGTATGACTTACTTGTCCTAGAAGTTAATGTCCCCACATGAATATGCCTCTTTAGTCCCTGTGACAATGATTAAGGAGTTTTAACAGAATTTTGGATATCCTGTCACTTTCTGTCTCTGGGAAAATGGTCAGCAGGACAAACAGAAAGGGCAAATTTCCTCAGCAGTGACACAGATGGCAATAAAACCCTTACAGATGTTGTAAACAACCCCCCCCCCTCTCTACTCGAAAATGAGAAAATAAATGGTATGCATTTTAAATTATGTGAATACTTGTAATGTATTGTATATACTTGTAAAAATGGACAGAGTTTTATTCCACCATCAAAATGTAAATAAGAGGCAAAGGTTCTCTTCTAAGTAAGCTACATCATTTCTAATGATAAGATGTGTAAATACCTTTTTCTTAAGCTGGCCACACACTGTTAGTTTTTAGTTTTTTTCATTCAGCTAGATTTTTATGCTAAAATTCTGGAATACTACTTTAATGCCTACTTAGAGGATTGGTTAAGAAAAATGGAGGATATGCAATTACTAAAGCCTGGTACACACGTAAAGTTTTTTTTTTTTAACCCTAACGAAAAAAGAGAGGTCCCCTTATTAACTAAGCGATGTTAGTGCGGCGATCTCCCCCGCTGTGCCTTTCTGTTCTGACAGGGAGACTGCTCCAACTCCGAACACCGCCAGAACACACTGATTAGCGCTGCCAGCCATTGGCTACCAGCACTGATCCGATGCTGGTTGGATGCTGGTTTTCCAGCAAGATCATTTGACAGAAGCCAGTGGAACAGGCAGCTGTACATAATGCCCGAATGTCAGCTGGTTCCTGCTGAACCGGCTGATATTTGGATCGTGTGTAGTCAGATTAAATCTCTCAGTTATCTCTTTGATAACTGACAAAGGTTATTCTCAATAAAATAAGAGCAATTTAACTCTTGGGGTTGATATGTCTCTGTTGTGCTGCTAACTATATTTGTTTCAATGTTTTGGTCAAAAAGGGTCAGTCCATACAAGACCAATATTTACATTTTGGTAAAAGCTGATGAATTAAACCACTTGAGATATTCTTTTATTTCTATGATATTCTATTTGTGAGATTTCTGATCTTGAATTCCAGGTTCTGAACACCTATTGTGAAAGGGTCCCACTCTCTGCATTGACATTTTAATGATCTTTATTTAATAAAACAAACTGGGGACATGGCTAGCCAGCGACAGTGACGGCCGTATTGTGAGCGAGCTCCGTTCTTTCGGGCACATGGCGACTAGCTGAAGCAACAGAGGTGATCTTCCACCATGTCGGCAGGTACCCCAGTACTTCCCCCTCCTGGGGAGCAGAGAAAACGGGGGTCACAACGAACGGCCCCGCACAAATTAACAGACTTTTTCACCGCTAGAGGGGGCAGAGGCAACCAAAATGGTGGCGGCACTCTGCTCCTGCAGGCCGCAGCTTTAGAGGACTCTGCCTCCGGATCAAGTACACGCTCCTCCACGGGATCGGTATGTACGGTAGTGGGCAATCAGGCCCCAGGGGATTCAGTACACTCTCCCCCAGATAGCCCCACGACACGTAGCCCCACAAAACATAAAAAAGCTAGGCAGGGCATCAATGCAGAAGAGGACTCTGACATGGAGGAAGGTACACACACTGTGAACCCTCCGCAGATCACACTGGAACAATTTCCCTCCTCCTCTCAGCCAGTTTCCATAAACGATATAAAAGAAATGCTGATCTCCCTTAGAGATTCAATGCATCTAGACATGAAAAGAGCGCTATGTCCCATTAAGGCAGATGTACAAGAGCTACAGCACAGAATGTCACATGTTGAACATAAAATTGATGAAGCATTTACTGCTCATAACAGCATGGTTGATGTATTCCAAGAACAACAATCAAACTTACAACGTATAGCGTCTAAAATCGCAGACATGGAAGATCGCAGCCGCAGGAACAACATAAAGTTCCGCGGGATCCCAGAATCTATATCCAACATGGACCTGCAGGGCTACATCCGTCAACTGCTCCATATACTGGTGCCCAAGGTGAGTGACATAGAACTCACCATCGATAGGGCCCACAGGCTACCTAAACCATCTTTCTTACCCAACACCACTCCACGTGACGTACTCCCAAGAATTCACTATTACCACGTGAAGGAAGAAGCCATGCGCGCTATTCGCAAAACACCTAAATTAGACGGCCAATTTGCAGGTGTCGCATTGTACACCGACCTATCACAAGCCACCATTCAACACAGGAAGAAACTCCTCACAATCACTAAAGCATTGAAGAATCATGAAATTTAATATCAATGGGGGACACCATCCAGGTTTATTGTGACATATCGCGACAAATTGTTTAATATCTTCTGCCTGGAGTCAGGCCTTAGATATCTGAAAGAATGGGGAATCCCTCCAGTTGAAACCCCGCACGAGTATCGCCTGGGCCCCACAAGGCTCAGACAAGATTGGACCAAGTGACGTATTCAATTAAACTGTGAACACCTCCCTTTCAACAACATGATGTGACCCTAGAGACATGACCTTCAGAATGACTGAGTGGGTAACACTATACGACTCGAATGGGAAGTTACATTATAACCCCCGAATGAGTGATCTGCAGGAAAAACTGCTACTGGTTCCCGGGTGCACCACTGGGTTCTTTTTTATGTTCTTCCACCTGTTTCTTTCGTTTCCTTTGTTTTTTTTGTTCTCCACAGTTGAACTAGACTTTGTCCATACCATTCATCTCCATAAAGATCTTCACACACAATTTCCACTGAAGCGACCTAAGGCATCCAGCTCTTCATGACTTCATCTCTTCAGACCACCTCATCCTGCACTGGAACGAAATGACCTCAGAGATGTAAGCATGCAGATTCACAACACCACCGCAGTACATGTAAAAAAGGTGAGACCCAGACTGCTAATTTATACTGATTTGATCCCAGCTAAGTCCACTAGCATCAAAATGGCCTATACATGACCATCACATTTTTGTCTATGAATGTTAAGGGCTTGAATAGCCCCTTCAAAAGGAAACTTCTTTGGTCAGAAACAGAAAGACTTAAAGGAGACGTCCTAAGTGTCCAAGAAACTCATTTTTCAGCACTTAAAGCGCCAAAGTGCTCCCATAAAAAGTACCCTCATATGTTCTATGCCAATGCAAACACTAAGCATAATGGGGTACTTATTGCTATCAGCAGTTCTATTGCCTTCTCCCCGCAGGAAGTAATCAACGACCCTAGCGGTCGCTTTATTATTTTGGTATGTAAGCTCAATAATGTGTTGTACACGATTGTCTCAATATATGCCCCAAACAGAGGCCAGTTATCATTTATGAATAAGCTCCTCAAAAAGACTAATCAGGTTCGTAAGGGAAATTTGTTGCTGCTTGGCGACTTCAACCTGGTTCCCAATGCCTCACTAGATTGTTCTCTCCAAACACACAGCCATAGACCGACTCTTAAGAACTTCCTAAACACAGAATCACTATATGATGCGTGGAGATGCCTCCATGCAGGCGAAAAAGACTATACCTTTTTTTCAGCACCTCACAAATCATACACCAGGATTGATCTAGCTCTCACAGATCTACGCACACTCCACTTAGTCCAATCAACATCCATTGGAAGCATTACTTTGTCAGATCATGCCCCCATAACAATTTCAATATCTGAACTGTATAATGACAGGCCCACTACACTGTGGCGCAATAATACGTGCATTTACCAACAGGCATCGCTCCGGGATGGGGTCGCCAAGCACCTAAAATTATTTTTTGTGTTTAATAAGGCTGAAGAAGGTGACTTTGCTAACACTTGGTGTGTGCATAAGGCCTTTATTAGAGGCATCCTTTTGCAAGCTGCTTCACGAGAGAAAAAGAAGAAAACACAAACTTTAAACTCCCTACTAGACCAAATAAAAAAGCTAGAAACGCACAATAAGCAAGTAGTATCCCAGGCCACCATGGAAAAGCTCAACCATCTTAGATTGGAACTCAGGAAACTCTTAATGCAAGATCACGAAAGATGCCTCAAATATTTGAAGGCATCTTTCTATTTATACGGCAATAAGGCAGGAAAAAAATTAGCGAGGCAGATCCAAATCAGACAAGCAAAAAGCAAAATAGCTAACATGAAAAATCCAACTACAGGCCAGACGGTACAGCACCCCAAGGAAATAGCAGACATATTCAAAAACGACTACAGCACCCTTATAATCTAAATTCCAATCCTATGACACCTCAGCCAACTCAGGAGAAAATCAATTCCTTTTTAGACTCAGTTAAACTTCCCACTAACACTTCAGATCAACTAGAATACCTGAATGCCCCTTCACAATCAATTAAGTAAATGTGGTACTACAGCGTTTAGCGTTAAATAAAACCCCAGGCCCGGATGGACTTTCGGCAGAATACTACCGTTCTTTTAAAGAAACTCTTGCGCCCCAACTTCTTGACCTTTATAACACTTTAGCCTCCTCCAAGAAATTACCAAAGGAAATGCTCAAAGCAATTATTGTAACCTTGCCTAAACCAGGGAAAAACACAGATTTCCCTCAAAACTATAGGCCGATTTCCCTCTTAAACACGGATCTCGAAATATACGCCAAACTAATTGCCAAAAGATTTGCCACGATTACCCCTTTTCTAATAGACCACGACCAGGTAGGTTTTGTTCTTAATAGGCAGGCACCGGACGGTACTAGAAGAATACTAAATTTGCAAAGAATAGCGGAGAGCAGAAAAACCCCAGCAGCCTTCATAGCCTTAGACGCCAAAAAGGCTTTTGATAGGGTCCACTGGGGATATATGGAGGCGACCCTATTAAAATTCAGTATTACGGGATTTATCAATTCAGCCATTTTAGCTCTTTATTCTACCCCATCGGCCCAATTATTCACCTCATCCGTCATATCAGAAGAATTTCCCATTAGGAACGGTATGCGTCAGGTTTGCCCACTCTCACCCATAATTTTTACACTAATGATGGAACCTTTGGCGACAGCAATAAGGGAATCCCCCAACATATCGGGCCTAGAGATTGCAGGTAAATTTTACACTATAGGACTCTTCGCTGACGACGTTATACTAACCCTCTCTAATCTTGAACACTCCATCCCAGCAGTTAATAACCTAATTGAAATACGGCGAAATCTCCTATTACAAAATCAACATATCTAAATGTCAGGTATTACCCATAAACTTAAATAGGAAACTCAAGATGAAACTGAAAGGAATATTCCCCTGCAATTGGGACGCTGCAGAGATTCAATATTTAGGAATACAGGTAACCAACAGATCAGTAGCATTATATGACGCCAATTACAAAAAGCTCCTAGGACTCATCCAATCCGAATTATCTAGATTGAACAAACAACAACTCTCCTGGCTAGGTCGTATAGCAACATTTAAAATGGTGATCCTACCAAAGATCCTATATATTTTCAGAATGTACCTATCCCGATCCCCAACGTGTTTTTAACACAATTAATTCATACCTACAGCGATATATATGGAAGGGCAAGAAAGCCCGAATAGCTTTTCCCATCGTGACCAAGCACAGGCTCAAAGATGGCATGGGAGCTCCATCAATAATAAACTACTATAGAGCATCTTTGCTGGAACAGATTAAGGCATGGACAGATCCCTACTCTACTAAACCCTGGGTTCTAATAGAGAGACACATGATAAACAATAGATGCCTCAAAAATGTATTGATAGCAGCAGCAACTAAACTACCAATCTATTTGCAAGACCATCCTTTAATCCGGGCCTCCATGCTGGCATGGAAAGACTTAGTAGCATTAAACAGAGATACTATTCAAATAAAAATCACTGAAGCCCCTCTTCAAATATATTTGCATTTTTAATTCCTAATTTTTCCATGAAGGCATGGACTGGTCTTGCATTCACATCTTGGAACACAGTCCCCGAGGAGCTAAAAAACAAAGATACATACAGAAGTAACCAAATAAGACATCTTTTTAAAATGTTCCAGTCACCAAACATAAATATAGATAAAGAGATGTGGGACCTATATCACAACCACTCAAATTCCAAAGGAGGAATCTCTCGCATATATTTCATATTGCAAGAAGATTCCCCATAAAACAATCAAAGGCCATCCAAAACTGGGAAAGAGACCTAGGGAAATCTTATACGGAGCAACAATGGCTGAGTGCACTCAATCATACTATGAAAGCAACACACTGTGTTCTTCACTGGGAGAATATCCTTAAAGTGAGACACAGATGGTACTTAACACCAGTTCCCTTGGCATACATGTACAAAAACTCCTCTACGGAGTGCTGGCGCAACTGTAGGCAAAGGGGTCACTTACTCCACATTTTATGGTATTGTAAGTCTTTAATGAGCTTTTGGCAAGAAACATTTAAACTTATATCAAAAGTCAGGTAATATACAAAAAATGGTATAGCGCTCAAACCATATTTAAAATGATAAATAGTCCCGTGAATATTAATAAATATGATGAATATATTAATAAATACGTTTGTGACAGTCAATAATGGTAAAACATAAGGTGTAAAAATTCTTCAGTGGGAGTAATGTGACAACAGGGGGGGTCCAAAATTAGGTGAACATTGTCTTGTTTGACGTTTGAACCTGAAGGAATTGTTATTGATATTTTTATCGTTATTTAATAAATATACCTCACTTTTGGGGTTTTACACCAGTCCGAGTTTTCTCTCGTCCCCCTCGGTTGTTCACCTAATTTTGGACCATTGGTCAACTTCACCTTCCACCTGCTCACATCACGGAGAGGTGTCTCCGCAATATATCTGTCTTACAAGTAAGACCTACTCCATCGTCAAGGATTGTGTGACGCAACGCCCATTGGTAAGAAGGCCCCATCCCGGTGGACTGAGGACCCTGCAAGGATCCGGAATCGATGTGAAGACGTCCCCCCCTCCCTACCTGGGAACATTCTGAGGAGCGTGACGTGATTTCCACTGCCTGGACCCCCTTGAGATGGTTCTATGCCTTTACCCATTATGAGTCTGGTAAGCCTCCAATTTACCTTTACTTGAGGTTCTCACCTGCGCCCTTAAGCGATGTTGTCATATTACTCCCACTGAAGAATTTGTACACCTTATGTTTTACCATTATTGACTGTCACAAACTTATTTATTAATATATTCATCATATTTATTAATATTCACGGGACTATTTATCATTTTAAATATGGTTTGAGCGCTATACCATTTTTTGTATATTACCTGATTATCAATGAGTTTGATTGAGGTATAGCTGCTTGCCTTTGTTTTCACAGTGTTTACCACTTTTTCCTTTTTGCCTTAGCGCAATATCACTTATACACTTATATCAAAAGTCATAGGCTACATAATTCGGCCGTCCCCAGACCTGGCCATTCTAAACCTAACAACAGAAAGGTTCCCTCCGGGAATCAGGCAAGTGATCATACATATTCTAATTGCAGCCAGACTGACGATTATGAGTAACTGGAGGACAGACTTAGCTCCCAACATAAACAAAGTTATTAATATAACTAAATTACAATGCTCTTATGAATATGCTTTCGCAAGAGCACAAGGTGATACTAAAAATTTTCTCCGCACGTGGGACAGCTGGATTAAACTCTTTGACAACCACGATAATTTAAACTGAAAGGGATGATAACTAACCAAACCTGATCAAATCTCATCACTCAGAAATCTGGTATAGACAAATTAACATGTTAGTTACTAAGTTGTGAAATTGTTTTAGTTATGATTGAAACATCCATCCAAACTTTACCAACAGGCTACATGCTTTTCTAACTAGACGCAAGTAAATGTAGCCGATTAAGAGCCTGTCCACAGTGAGTACCCAATGGGGTGGCAGGCCCTACCTAGTGAGAGTAGGAAGCCATGATTTATTTTCTCGTGTAACAATCTAATATGTGTGTTCACTTAAAAAGTACTGATTGATGTAATTTCCTTACCATATCCTTCTCTCTTGTATTAATGTTTCTTAAAAAAATGACATTGGATTACACTGTATTATTTTATTAGATATGGATTGGATGTATACTTTTCTCTTGTTACTTTACAAGTCAATAAAAACTATTATTGAAAAAAAATAAAACAAACTGAATTGGAACATGCAGGGCTAGACAAGAACATCCCACACTATCCAGTATATTTATACAAAATAACGGACTGACTCAGCTCGCCAACTTTTACCTATAAGCAAAATATCACATTTGGGTGGAATGACCTCTTAAATAAAAATTAAGCTATTGAAATTAACTTTACAAATACCATTGGAAGAACTTCAGCTAACAAAAAACAAAAGTATGAAGAACAGGGGGGGGGAAAGTCAATGCTGTTAACTAGAATCACTTCATGTCCCTGCCATTTAGCACTATGTATTCTGCAGCTTGCATATATCAACTTGATTTACAAGTTCAGTAATCATCTTCTGGGCCTCCTTCCTACTGCGCTATCACAGATCAAAGTGGACTCACAATTTAAGTATCTTGGGGTGAATATCTCTGCTCACACTCATGACTACATCCCTCATCATTTGCTCCCACTACTCTCGAGATTACGCTCCCAGGGCAATACGAGGTGAAAATTGCCTTTATCTGTAGCTGGCTGCACCAATCTGCTCAAAGTGATCTGGATGCCCCCGTTATTATATTTTATGCACAACTCACCATGTTGGATCCCTCTTAAGTATTTTAAAAGGTTTACCACTGTGAAAGAAGCCCCTTATAATTGAATCTGAGTCCCTACAATATCCAAAAGACCAGGGCAGCCTGGCTACACCAAACCCCTGAGTGTACTTCCTCACCGCCCAACTTTAACCTATTGGGGTTTGGGAAAGTAGGGACCTTTCAAATCTCCTCCTATAATAATAATATACTCACCTTCCTGATACACAACTGAGATCCATTGCAAGCCCTAGACTCAACTACCATGTCACATGCCCAGCATGCTTACCCCATGCTAATTCAGATGCATAAGGTTGTGCAGACTACCAAGACACTACTGGGTATTACTGGACATAATAAGTATATCCCACTATGGGCAAATGAAGCACCCTGATGCAACTTTACTCTGGAGGCCCTTTGAAAACCCATCAACAGCTTTGCTCTAAATTCACCCTACCCCAGAGGTTATACCAATATTTACAATTACATGGTTTAAGTGCCCAGGGTCTGACCCTGACCATCTCCTTCACATTCACTTACATGTTTGACACCTTAGCCCTGGCTAATACTACCAAGAGCCTTATTTCTCAGACATATATACAACTACTACTTAAATTCCTCTGCAAATTTCTCACTTACTGTAAGCGCAGATGGGAGGCTGACCTTGACACCCTTTCAGAGGATTTATTGTAAGAGGTTCTGTAAAATATTCAGCTGGTCTCCCTCTGCCTGACTCAAAGGATGACCCAGCTCTTCATTCTGCATAGGGTCTATTGTACTCCTGAATTTCAGTACAAAATTGGCCGTAGGGAAAATTTGCAACATGCAAGGTGTGCTCACTCTCCTGGATCCCCAATTCATCTGTTCTAGAGATGTCCCAAGCTCCACTGCTTTTGGCAAGAGGTGCTTGATACCTTAAATACTTAATATGGCTTCATGTTGACCCCAGATCCTGTATTATGTCTCCTGGGATATGTAAACTTTAATGATTCTGATTTCAGACAGACACTAGAGATTGAAAGATAACTTTTTGTGGTGTGAAAGATTATAGTTTCCTGCTGGGTTTCAGCCAGTTCTTCTACCATGAGTGGTTGGATATCTGAGATAAATGTGACGTGCCCCTTGTAAGTTTGAAAAAAATCTGGTCTAACTGGATAGAAGTAATCTGTCCCTTCCTTGACTGCTAATTTTCATTATGATCTCTTTACTATCTCTGGGTTGGATATTATTTCATTTTATAGAACTCTGGTGCTTTGCTAGCATAACCTACCCATACTGTATATGTTTTATGTATTCTTTCTGGCTCTAAGATGTACTTGCTAGAGTACTCTTTATACTTGGCACTTTGATGCCCTACAGGGCAACCTGTTTTATCTTTCTTTGTGGATGTGTATATGTTTTTAAAACAACCTTTCTATAAACAATACCTGATTTTAAAAAGTTCAATAATCATGTGCAAAGAGTAACAAAAACCACCAATCAGAAATAATAACTTAAAGCGGAGCTCCACCTAAAAGGGGAAGTTCCGCTTTGAGGAACTCATTCCCCGCTCCTCTTGCACAATTGGCACTTTTGACAAGCAGAGAGGGAGCAGGTACTCGATTTCGACAGGTACCTGCTTCCCACTTCAGTTCAGAGCTCTGCGGCACTCGGTACAGAAGTTCTCTTCCCTCCTTCCCCTTTGCAGTTTTCTGGGACACTGACAGGTCTCAGAAGACTGCATCCACCAAACACAATGCGCAGACTGCATCCACCAAACACGATGCGCAGCGCGACTCGTGCATGCGCAGTGGGTATTTAGCTGTGCAGCCGCAAGCTATCACAGTCGGGTGCCCATAGTGAAGATGCCAGAGCCTACAGAAAAGCTTCTGCCTTTACATCCACTTTAACTGTTCCAAGTTAATAAAGTCACTCATTCTTAACAACGTTTTGAGGTGCCCTCCTGTAAGAAAGTTTAGGATTGACTGACATCGCTGTACAAAGAAAAGAGCCCTGATTAGTTCACAAGGCTGTGGTCTCCCAGTCTGAATGCTGCTGTGCGAGAATTTCCAGAGAATGATAGCAGACAGATTTAGATACTTATGTTAGCGTAGATCTATGCCCAGAGGAACTGCGTAACTGTTTTGTGATTTCTCTGCACACCTGAAGATGCCACACCTCACTCACCCAGCACTTATTGACGCACTTTGAGGTATTGTAAATAATTTACTAGGCCAATCATACCCTAAAAGAAGGGAGGATTAGCAAACGTACTTATACAAACAATCAATAAGACAATAACATTACTGTAAAAGATATGGTTAAACACCTGCAGTATCCTAACAGTAATTAACAGAACTGAACAGCATCTATCTAGCAACAGTATACTGTGTAAAGACAGTCTTTATGCTATAACCAGTCCACGTTTTGTCACACTGGTCAGTAAATGAGAAAAGTAAAAAACATTGTTGGAGTCCTTGAAGAAAGAACACCAGTTCCCACCAGACAACAGATAAACATGTGCAATGTTAATCTCTTACCAGACCCAGGGTGTCCTCTTCTGAGTCTATGTGTAAGCAGGTACAGTTAACTAGTCTGCCAATATGTGGCTCTGTCCCAAAATAGGGTGTAGTGAGGAATTATATAAGTGAGTGTTAGGTCCCCTTTTAGAAATATTGATGTAATGTGTGTAGTCATTGCCCATATAAAAGCCATGATGGGAGGAGATCTGGTGGGGCATGGGAGCCAAACGCCCCACACACATACAGATGTAGTCAGCTATTGTAAAGGCCCTGGACAGAGCAGAAGTTCAGGGTGAGAGCAGCCTACACCCAGTTGTAGTCTTCTTGTCTCCCAAAATATGGTCTCTGTAGACTGAGAGAGTCAGATGTCTCTGGTATAAAACCCTCTGTTCTTCTGATGTTGACCCACATCCGACGAGAGTGGGACTT
>BLSH010430184.1:467006-478683 GCA_018402905.1 Glandirana rugosa
ACTTTATCTCGTCCCAAAGACCTATAACGATGTCTTTCTCTAATGTTATATTCACTCACTCTTGAAAGGCTTGTGAAATATGCAGTGTTAAGTAAAATATTCAGTAGCCATGACTTCTAAGCTTAATCTAACTAGTATGTGTTTTTGATTGCACTGTTCAATTGCAATTAAAAAAAAAATGCACTAATCATCACCTGTATCTCAAGGTGTTTTTCTACCCTTGCAACCAAGGAGAAACCATCCCCAATATATGTTTTTTTTATGTGTTGCTATTATGGGCAATTGCATCTGTGCCCCATGCAGGGCCATGTTTTGCCAGCATGGTTTGTCTGGGCAAATAAAAGAAGGTATTTGTTAGTTATCTTTAGTCATTTTACAATTTCAGTATTTTTAAAGCAATATCCAGAAACCCTGCTCTATTTCATTAACAAATTATAAATGTGCCTACATTAAAAAAAAAAAAAAGCTTAAGGGTCCATGCACACTGGGCTTAAAAAAAACGCCTGTTATTTTTGGCAGAAAAAAATGCATATAGAGCGTTTTTGTACAGGCATTTTGGAGCGTTTTTTTCTGCTAAAAAACTGCTCTCAAAAAAACAAACCAGTTGAGATTTTTCCCCCCTCTAAAATATGCCTCTAAACATCCTAATGTGCATGGACACATAGAATAACATTGAGCTGCTTCTACAGGCAAAATGCAAAATCCCTGTAGAAGCAGTATGTTTTAAGCCCAGTGTGCATGGATCCTTAAGCCTAGTACACACAATGAGATTATCAGTTGAATGATTGTCTTTTTTTTTTTTTGCATGCTGGTCTCCATATCAATAACGAATAGGTTACTAAAGTACGAAAATTCTTGTACAACAGAATAAAATTTCAGAAGTGATGTAATGTATTTGTTTTGTATTTTCGGACAAAAACTGTAATAATTAAAAGAAAATCGTACATTCTGGTATTGTACGATAAAAAATTTCATGTTTGTGACTTTGGAAAATTTCAGACGAAAGCTATGTACTAACAATCAGATTATCATCGATCACTTCGAAAGCTGTATTTTTTGTACGATATTCTGATTGTGTGTACGGGGCTTTCTTTTTTACTTGCTATGTAGTCAGGCTGCTTAACTAGTAAAGAATATGACATTTTTTTAATTTGAACTTTGCGCTTGTGTTTAAAAAGTATGTTACCCCAACATTTCATATTCCTGATATGTGTTGGTCGTTCCATGTACTTGTGTTAAAAAGTATCCTGTTCTCTTTGTATTGCTTCCTTTGTGTAAAATACCCGGGTGATCCTGCCAGTCCTGCTTTTCTATTTCAAACTGACCATGCCAGGTATGAGAACACATCCTTCCCAACGTAGTCAGTTTTCTGGTTATACTGGGAGAACAGCCTGCCTTTCCTCCAATGGCCAAGACTCTTGCTGACAAGCCCTCCTGCACAATTCTTCACTGGGAAGATCAGTGTATTGCTTTCTCTTTGCCTCCTACTAACATGCCCCCCTGCAGTCTCCATCCCCTCCCCTCAAGACCCTTATGCAGCTGATAACAGTTGTCATGTGATCTATAAAAAAGGGTATTTAAAATGTAAATATATATATATATATATATATATACACAGGTGATACTCGAAAAATTAGAATATCGTGCAAAAGTTCATTTATTTCAGTAATGCAACTTAAAAGGTGAAACTAATATATGAGATAGACTCATTACAGGCAAAGCAAGATAGTCCAAGTCGTGATTTGCCATAATTGTGATGATTATGGCTTACAGCTCATGAAAACCCCAAATCCACAATCTCAGAAAATTAGAATATTGTGAAAAGGTGCAATATTCTAGGCTCAAAGTGTCCCATTCTAATCATCTAATTAAGCCATAACACCTGCAAAGGGTTCCTGAGCCTTTAAATGGTCTCTCAGTCTGGTTCAGTAGGAATTACAATCATGGGAAAGACTGCTGACCTGACAGTTGTGCAGAAAACCATAATTGACTTAAAAGGTAATTGCAAAAGAAGTTGGATGTTCCCAAAGTGCTGTATCAAAGCACATTAATAGAAAGTTATGTGGAAGGGAAAGGTGTGGAAGGAAAAGGTGCACAAGCAGCAGGGATGACCTCAGCCTGGAGAGGATTATAAGAAAAAGGCCATTCAAAGGTGTTGGGGACTTTACCAAGGAGTGGACTGAGCTCCTGAACAACAAACAACGTCAGAAGCGTCTTACCTGGGCTAAAGAAAAACAGACCTGGTCTGTAACTCAGTGGTCCAAAGTCCTCTTTTCTGATGAGAGCAAATTTTGCATCTCATTTGGAAACCAAGGACCCAGAGTATGGAGGAAAAATGGAGATGCACACACTGCAAGATGCTTGAAGTCCAGTGTGAAGTTTCCACAGTCTGTGTTGATTTGGGGAGCCATGTCATCTGCTGGTGTTGGTCCACTGTGCTTCATTAAGTCCAGGGTCAACGCAGCCATCTACCAGGAGATTTTGGAGCACTTCATGCTTCCTACCGCAGACGAGCTCTATGGGGATTCTGACTTCATTTTCCAGCAGGACTTGGCACCTGCCCACACTGCCGAAAGCACCAAAACCTGGTTCAATGACTGTGGGATTACTGTGCTTGATTGGCCAGCAAACTCGCCTGACCTGAACCCCATAGAGAATCTATGGAGCATTGCCAAGAGAAAGATGAGAGACATGAGACCCAACAATGCAGAAGAGCTGCAGGCCGCTATTGAAGCATCTTGGTCTTCCATAACACCTCAGCAGTGCCACAGGCTGATAGCTTCCATGCCACGCCACATTGAGGTAATTGCTGTAAAAGGGGCCCAAACCAAGTACTGAGTACATATGCATGCTTATACTTTTCAGAGGTCTGATATTGTTCTATGTACAATCCTTGTTTTATTGATTGCATGTAATATTCTAATTTTCTGAGATTGTGGATTTGGGGTTTTCATGAGCTGTAAGTCATAATCATCACAATTATGACAAGTCACGGCTTAAACTATCTTGCTGTGCATGTAATGAGTCTATCTCATGTATTAGTTTCACCTTTTAAGTTGCATTACTGAAATAAATGAACTTTTGCAAGATATTCAAATTTTTCGAGTATCACCTGTATATATATATATATATATATATATATATCAGGTAAAACAAGTATTCAACATGTCACCATTTTTCTAGGTAAATATATTTCTAAAGGTGCTAAAGGTTTCTAAAGGTTGCCATGAAATTTTCACCAAAAAAAAAAAATCCATGTAATCCATACATACAAAGAAACCAAAACATATACGTTCAGAAATTAAATTATGTGTATTAATGGAATGACACAGGGAAAAAGTATTGAACACGCTAACTGAAATTTATTTAACCACTTGCCATCTGAGCCAATTCTGGTGCTCCGCTCCTACATGTAAAAAAATATGATTTTTTTGCTAGAAAATTACTCAGAGACCCCAAACATTTGTTAGCAGAGACCCTAGGGAATAAATGGCAGTCATTGCAACTTTTTATCTCACATGGTATTTGCGCAGCAATTGTTCAAACGCGTTTTTTTTTTTGGATTTCATGAATTAAAGAAAAAATAATTAATTAAAGAAAAAATACTAGTTAGCACAATTTTTTTGCATAATGTGAATGATGATGTTATGCCGAATTAATAGATACCTAACATGTCACGCTTTAAAATTGTGCACGCTTGTGGAATGGCGCCAAACTTCTCCATAGGCAATGTTTTAAACATTTTTACAGGTTACCTGTTTAGAGTTGCAGATAGAATTGATGCTCTCGCTCTAGCATTCACGGTGATACCTCACATGTATGGATTGAACATCGTTTGCATATGTGGGCACAATTTATGTATGCCTTCGCTTCTGCATGTGAACACGTGGGGACGGGGGTACTTTCGTTTTTTTTTAGTTTATTTTATTTATTGTTTATTTTATTTTCATTTTTGTATTTTTACACTTTCCCTTTACATTTTTTTTTTGATCACTTTTATTCTTATTACAAGGAATGTAAACCTCCCTTGTAATAGGAGTAGGGCATGACAGGTCATCTTTATGGAGAGATCTGGGGGTCAATAAGACCCCACATCTCTCCTCCAGGCTGGGAAGTCTGAGATAAAAAAAAACAAATGATCTTGGTTTTCCAGCCGAGTACACGACAGTATTTACAACTGCCAGGCTGGGCCATAACGTCGTGCCCGTGCCTCTGAGAGTCAAAGAGACTGCCGGGGACCATCTGGTCATCAGGATTCTCTATGGTGAACTTTATCTGGTGGCAGATTTCTTTTCAGGCTTGCTGATTGCACGGGCTCGCCGGTAGAAGCACCGGAGGGCCTCGATGGGGGGGGGGGCTGCGTCTCCTCCCACTGCCTGTTCTTACGGTGCAGGGAATTGGTGGCTGAAAAGATCAATACCGTGTTGAAGCCTGCAGGTATAAACCCGGTATAATCACTGAAATGGAAGGACGTCCACTTATGCCTTCCCGGCGGGAAGTGGTTAATACTTCATACAAAATCCTTTGTAGGTAATGGCAGCTTCAAGACATCTCCTGTATGGAGAAACTAGTCACATGCATTGCTCAGGTATGATTTTGGCCCATTCTTCCACACAAACAGTCTTTAAATCTTGAAAGTTCCGTGGGCCTCTTCTATGAACGCTGATCTTTAGTTCTTTCCATGGATGTTCTGTTGGATGCAAGTCAGGTGATTGGCTGGGCCATTCTAGCAGCTTTATTTTCTTTCTTTGAAGCCAATTTTAGTTTCCTTGGCTTTGTGTTTGGGATCATTGTCTTGCTGAAATGTCCACCCTCGTTTCATCTTCATTATCCTGGTAGATGGCAGCAGATTTTTATCAAGAATGTCTTGGTACATTTTTCCATTTATCCTTCTGTCAATGGCATGAAGTTTGCCAGTACCGTATGCTGAAAAACAACCCCACACCATGATGTTCCCACCACCAAACTACACTGTTAGTATGGTGTTGTTGTAGTGTTTTTGTGGTGATGTGCAGTGACATTTGACCTCCAAACATGGTGTGTATTATGGCATCCAAAGGGTTAAATTTTGGTCTCATCTGACCAGGCTATATTCTACCAGTATTTCACAGGCTTGTCTAAATATTTTCTTTCAAACAATTGTACCTGCTAATTCCTGGTCTTTCTGAAGCTCTCCACAAGTGGTCCTTGGCTCTTGGACAACTCTTTTGATAATTCTTTTAATTCCTCTGTCAGAAATCTTGCGAGGAGCACCTGGTCGTGGCCGGTTTATGGTGAAATCATGTTCTTTGCACTTCCAGATTATGGCCCCAACAGTGCTCACTGGAACATTCAGAAGTTTAAAAATCCTTCTGTTACCATTAGTATGTTTTGCAACAATAAGGTTGCAAAGGTCTTAAGAAAGCTCTTTTGCCTTTACCCATCATGAGATGTTTCTTGTGTGACACCTTAGTAATGAGACACTTTTTTATAGGACATCAGTTGAGACTGAACCAGCTTATACTAATTTGCACTGACAAGGGGCAGGATTGCTTTCTAATTACGGATATATTTCAGTTGGTGTGTTGGCTTTCCATGCCTTTTTGCACCTCCCTTTCTTCATGTGTTCAATACTTTTTTCCTTGTGTCATTACATTTTATAACACATGACTTAATTTCTGAACTTATTTGTTTTGGTTTCTTTGTATGTATGGGTTGCATGGGTTGTTACTGACACACGCCTATGACTGTGGCTTACTGCTCTTAGAAAGTGCTCTGGGTTTCCAACATCATCCCCCCTCCCTGCACCCTGCACTGTCCTCTATTTGACAACGCTCATGTTCCCTGGACAGCAATGATGAGTACAGTACTGTGCAGGGGGCATGATGGACTACTGGAGACCTAGACTGCTGTGTCCTATCAGAGGGAAGCAGTCTAGCCCTTCAGCTTTTTGCCAGTACAGAGCAGCTTCATACAATATTAAGCACAACAAACACATTGTTAAAAGAAAAACAATGCCAAATTCTTTACTATTTATGCAGCCTGACTACATACCAAGTTTAAAAGTATGACTTCAACTGGACCTTATGTAAATTTTCAAGCCAAAAATGGGAATTTAAATATGAAAAAAATAAAAAAAGGATTAAACTCAGCTGCCTGGTTTTACTGCCCGCTCCCTCCCCGGCCACCGGTGTGAAACACCCCTTCTCTGATGTGTGCTTGTTTTCTAGCTTTTTCAAATAACAGAAATGTAAATATATATTCTCAGTAATATAACTCTTTAGATGGAATAATGTACTACACATAATATTAATTCACAAAAATGAATAAACATTTTAACAGTATAAACTAAATGGAAATATACCTGAACAAGCGATACTACTGATAGCCTGATGTCCATCTAATATCAGAGTTGTCTTACTTGCCAAAGGGTTTGTATTCCTCTCTGTTCACCCCTAAGGTTTACACAGTACAGCCAGAATTGTCACCTGACTTTAATCTTCTGCAGTTAAACAACACTAGGTTACTTCTCCGTCCCTAGTCATAATTGGACAGTGAAAGAGCACCTATAGACTCAGAGGCGTTGACTTACTAAAACTGGAGAGTGCAAAATCTGGTGTAGCTCTGCATAGAAACCAATTAGTTCCAGTTTATTTTTTTGTTGAAGCGTAATTGAATAAGCTGAGATTACAAGATGATTGGTTACCATGCACAGCTGCACCAGATTTTGCACTCTCCAGTTTTAGCAAATCAACCCCATAAAGTAATCTTTCTGCTATCTACTTCTATTAGCATGTTCCTTGCCAGCACATGTCAACAGAGCACTCCTGATTGACTCAATCAAATACTTACCGTAATCATCCTTTCCTGACGCTAAACCATGGCAGCATACTAGTATAATAATAATAGAGCTCCGCCTCTTGATCATTCCCTCAGGATCAGTGAATAGCATAAAAAAGGCATAGTTAGCCGCCTCCCCATTCTTAGTAACAAGCTACATACCGAAACGTACAGGGTGGGCCTGTATGCTGCCATGGTTTAGCATCAGGAAAGGAAAATTATGGTAAGTATTTGATACAATTTTCCGTTTTCCTGGCGCCAACATGGCAGCATACTAGTGATAAATAACTAGCTGACAGGGTGGGTTCTACTTGCCAAACCAATATTTTAATTAGGATGGAACAGAGGACTGAATAGTCCTTCCTATAAAGTCCACTGATGACAAGGCACCCGGGTCTACTCTGTAAAGTTTGAGTAGGTATGATAGGATGACCATGATACCTTTACTGTTAGATACTATAGATGCTCCCAAATGGGCTGCCTATGAGGCTACAACTGCTCTGGTAAAATGCACTGCCAATGACGGAGGCTCATGCCCCCTCGCACTATATGCACAACCAGGCCTGCTAGAGTCCAGGCAGTAACCTCTTTTCCTTAATGATTTCCAGCTGGAATGACAAAAAGGCTTATTAGATGATCTGAAAGGAGCAATTGTGGACAGGTGCTTCTTTCTGAAAACGTCAAGTTCGTGTGACTTTCCTGTGTGATGCTCTGGAAATTTAGGCAATTCCCAGATGTCTGTTAAATAGAGGGCTATTGCTACCTTTGATACAAGATGTTTTCTTATTGGAAAGAAAACAACATGTTTTTTTTTTTTTTTTAAGCTCCAAGAGTTTGAATCTCAGACAAACTTCTGATTAAAGTTCTTGCAATAGATTCTGTCTTGTAGGTAATGGCCTGAACCAAACACTGCTCTGTTGGAGCAAACGGTTGAACTGGCAGGAGGTCCAGCAACACCAATTAATCCCACTGGGAATGACTCCTTTCTGTGGTGATTGAATCATCCCTATGACTGTCTTCAAAAGTCATGCAGACTGAAGGATTCTTGGCCCATTTAAATGTGTTATTGTCAATATAGCTGACACTTGCAAGCTCAGTGAGGATAGGCTAAGGCATATGTCCAATATGGCCTAGAGGAAGTCTAGAACAGCTGTCACCGGTGGGGCAGTAGGATCAATGTATCGCCCTATCGAGAAAACACAACCTTTTTCCAGATTTAGGCATAGATGTTATAAGTAGAGTGCCTTCTAGCACCCAAAAAAGTAGAAATTGCTCTGGAACGACTCTGGCAACCGGAGTTCCCTCCACCTCCCTATTAGCGCCCCTGCTTGCAGCCCCGGTCTGCATATGTACATAGGGGAAGTACATAGGGGAAATGTCTTCTGTATCCTGAAGTGAATGGCCAAGGAAAACCAAGGGCTTCATGGCCAATATGGAGGATTGGCTATGACAACCATGTTCTCCCTTGACAGCTTCAAGAGGAATCTCATCATGAGAGATATTGGGGGGGGGATATATAGGCTAGATTGCAGCCCTAAGGAGAGACCAGAGCATCTGCCCCCTGCACCGTGGTGTGCGGAAACAAGGCCAGACATACCCAAAGTTTGTGATTAATGTTGGAAGTGAAGAGGTCTGACTGTGGTAGGCCCTACCTCTGGACCAGCTCAGAGAAGACCTGGGACGTAAACCCACTTGTGCTCTGGGAAGCAGCATGATAATCGGTCTGCCTATGTGTTCGAAAAAACGCTGGGAGGTAAACTGCTTCCTGAATTTGCTGGTGATCTTCTGTCCAAGACATTATGGGTTTCACCTCTCTCAATAGCATATTGCTGATAGGGAGAGTTCCTCCCTTTCAGCTGAATGTAGGCAACTGCTGCCCTGTTGCTCAACTGCAAGCAGACTAGTCTTCCCTTGATTCTGTGTAGCAAGGCCAAAGTGCTAAAAAGGCTGTTTAAACTTCCAGCACATTCGAGCCTACCCTTCTTGGCTGGGAATCTCCATTTGCCTTGAATGACTGTCCCTCATAGTGTGCCTTCCAGGCTGTCTTGCCGACATGATGTGTAACAATGATCCAGTGTAATGGTTCAAAGGGGCCACGACTTCATCAAGGTCTTTCCATCATCTACTGAGTGACACTGTTATTAACTGTGCTCGATCCTGTTTCCTCCCTTGTGCTAAGAATCCTAGTTGAAACTTGCGCAGGTGCCCATGCGCCCAAGGAATCATCGGTATGCATGAAGACGTTGAGCCCAGAAGACTGAGGCACTGAGAAACCATCAAACAAGCAAAGGTATCTGTCCTCAAAATTCTCTTCCTGACTGTCACCGCTTCCTCTGATGGAGATGCATCTAACCAATCACCAAACTTACTTATTTTGGAAAGAAAAAATTTGGGATGTGAGGATAGGAATTCTGACAATCCAGCAATAGCATCCAGCCGACTGCTCAATCTGTTTTAATGGACTCCATCTTAAAGAGCTCTAAGAGGGCCAAAAAGGTTCAACCTCTTCTGACCTGCAACTGGACGCTAGCTACCGCCCCCTGCAAACTTTAAATAGGATTAGGTAGAAAACCTGCAATCTTTCCTGTGAATGGGACCGGGACAACGACTCTCCGAGTTTGAAGTGTCTGTATGTATTGTAGCAGCCCACCCACTTTTGCGGTGGATTTGGCAGAGAAATAGTCTGAAGGAGGAGCAGTGAGGAATCCCCCGAAGTGACCATGAGTGCCTAATACCTTCCTCCAAGGATCTGTACAACATGCTGTCTAGTAACCCATGAAGTGAGCCCTCTGACTACTACCTCAAGAGTCTGGGCACGTGCTCATCAAAAGGGCATAGTGGGTACCTGCAATATACCCAAGGATTTTCACTTATGGGCCTTGTGAGTTCCCTTCCATCCTCTACCTGGGACCCTGGCCTGACAGCTGGCCCTATGCTCCCTGGACCTAGAGGAGGGGAACTTGCTGGGAGAAACATTTTCTTTTCCTTTTTGCTTCCCGTCTTATGGGAGCAGATCAGAATTACCTCCTGTCACTTCTGATATGGCTATCTCCAGTTTCCTACCAAACAGAGATCTTCTGCCATAAAGTGACTCAAACAATCTTGTTTTTAGGAAGCAAGACACAGCCCAGGGTCTCGATCATAGGGCCCCCCGTAGCCGTGACCGAGTATAGCATTGCTATGGCCAGGCACCTGGTTGAGACTATTGCTGCTTCTGCAATAAAGTTTACAGACATTCATTTTGGCTAGGGTTCAAATGATATCAGCTTTATGGAGTTCCTCTCCAACTGCTGTCTATCTCCCAGAACCAAAAACCTAAAGCACTAGTCACCAAGGTAAGGGCAACTGCTGGATGGCAGACCCCTTTGGTGGCCTCGTTACTAAGCTACAGTCACATTTACTGTGGTCATGGATTTCAGTGATGCTATATCCGGTCTCTGACAAGGATAAAACTTGTATAGACAATCAAAGGAGAAACTTTCTCTGGACTTTGCCACCCCTCTGATTAAATTTCTTCCATAAATGGAGAAGGAATTGCCATTTTGAAGAGAGGGTAAATATGGCTTTGTCTTTTTACCTATGTAATGGCCTACATGACTGCCTGGATACACTGTTTCACAAAGGAAAATAAATGAAACCAAGCAGCTCCGGTTCTTCCTCTGATGAAGAGGAGCTACTATTATCTACAGGCTGCACACTCACCAGGGTAGCAAAACTGAGTGGTTGAGCACCACATGCCAAGGTGCCAAGTTGCTTTTATAGTGGCTAGAGTAGCAACTAGGAGGGGCTGCCTGGCTGGGATAACTGATGTGAGTCCAAAATAGAATCTCGCCCATAAATATTTAAGACATTTGGTGTTACCTGTTAACTGCGAACTCCTCTGTGCAGTCTTTATTCACAGCCCATTGGGTAGGACTCTTGCTGGGACATTGGCGTTGCTCTGGTGAAGAGGCGATAAGACGTCTTTCTTGGAACCTTTTCCCTTGAGTGGGTGCAGCATATAAGTTTACACTCTTATGAGGACCGTCCACCTTTCCCTGGCTCTTGATTTTTGAGAGCATGAGCATGCAGGCTGAATGAACTCTAAGCAATCCGCATAAGGAGGCACTCTTTTCCTGCAAACTTACCAACAAGGTGGTACCATAACTTTGAATTTGAGGGTCTTTTGCATAAGCGGTGACTGACTCATGGTTTGAGGACAAATAGGACGGCCAGCTGAAATGAGGATAGCCAGAGAGGAAAATAGCCCTAGAGAGAGAAGGTCTTTTGACATGAAAGAAAGTGGAGGAAAAAAAAAATATGCCTTCATAACCAACAGAAAATAAAAAAAAGTTTTTTTTTTTAAAGCAAAAGAAATAAATTAATATATATATATATATATATATATATATATATATATATATATATATATATACATACATACATACATTTCTCATTTTATTTTTGGCCAAAATAAATAAATACACTTTTTTTGGTTTACTACCTGTTAAAAATCAGCAGGGGGGACTCCTCCAGGACTGCATCCCCCATTGCTGGCAAGAGGGAGCTTTTGCCCATAAGCAATATGGTGGAAACCCTAATGATGTCATTAAGGGTGCAGTGGAAAAAGAAAAACAGCACTGGGCGGCCATTCCTTCACTATAGGGAGGCCTGGGATGCCCCAGGCCGCATGGTCTAGATCCCCACATAGGCAAATAAGAGGGGAACAGAACACTAACAAAAATGGAGACATGGGAGGCACTCAAAAGAGAAACAGACCAAGGTAAAGGAGAACACATATGACACAAAAACTACTAAAGGTATAGGCAGCCCTGTATGGTGCAACGGAACCAAAAAAAGAAAACAAATGAACTAGCTG
>BLSH010430184.1:478693-490661 GCA_018402905.1 Glandirana rugosa
TGCCCCCCCCCCCCCCCCCCCAAGCCTCAGCCCACAGACACTTACATAATGGCAGACTTTGTTCCTAAAGAGGAAACACTGCAGGGCCCCATTAAGGCCCAGAGAAGGGAAACCTAGGATTTTTAGCGCATTAAGCAGCCCGAGCACTGGGACTTCACACTGGGAGAGGCTTGAACCCAGACGGCTACTGCACTGAGACAGAGGTGACATAGAACTGGTGCGTGGAGGTATGAGGAAAAAAAGAATAATGGGGGGCAGCTAACTATGCCTTTTTTATGCCATTCACTGGTCCTGAGGGAATGGTCATGAGGCGGAGCTCTATCACTAGTATACTAGTATGCTGACATGTTGGCATCAGGAAAAAGAATTAAAAAAGCCTGATATAAAGTAACCCAGGTATACCAGTTATATTTAATATGCTTTTTTTAATATTTGCAATGAATAGACAACTACATTTGTGTTTTCTTATATCTGCTTGGAGTTCAGCTTTGAGGTTTTAAATTGTATTACATTTTTCTGCACAGAACAATGGCATTAAATTTAGATTTAATCAGGCTTACAGATTAGGACATCCACTGCATAACTCATACATACCTGAAAACATCATCATGTGTTGAAAATTCCAGGGAATTCTCTTCCTCCGACCCAAGTTCAGTAAGAAAGTAAGAGGGTATATGTTACATGCCCTTGCTACAAAAATTGATATCTGTTTTTCTCAAATTAAGGAGAAACCATATTGGTGGCTAGAATCATCTACAGCAGGAAACATATACAGCACTATATCTGTTGTTTTACAGCGTATTACCGTACATGTGTGATCCTCATTCTGCCAAGACTGTCCTCGACATGTTAACCATGACTGAATTGTTTAAAATGCTCCAGAGAACAAAAGTCTCATATTTCTCCTGCAATCTTAGTGGCCATTAATAAAACCACATACCACATGTTTTATGTTGTGTATAATGTGAGCTTCAAAATCTTAAAAGCCAGCAAATTAACAGAAGGGAAAACCAAAAAGCTGCAATTATGTTGTAGCATTCTTTAGGCATAGAGGACATTGCATTGGAGTTATGACACATGAGCGAGTTTGAAGCAGCAAGTTGTAGTAGGTACAGGGTTTCTCTCCTAAAGCCTCATGCACACTGGTGGTTTTTAAAGCTACTTTTAGGGACATTATGCATTATTTTCTGCCTCTAAACAGCTCTCAATGTTAGCCTATGTGTCTATGCACACATAGACATTTACAAGTGCTTAGAGGCAGAAAAAAAACCACAGGGCCAGTGCATTCAGGAGAAAAGTGGTTCAGCAGTAAAAATGCTTTTAACATAATCTATCAGCGTTTAGGAGAGTTCGCAAGCGTCCATGGAGTTTACTGGACACTGAAACAAGATCATATTGAATATTAATGAAAATTCGTAAAGGGGCCAAATGCATGGATTTCAATGGGGGTTTTTTTTAAGCACATGATTAGAGCCCGAGGTTCTAATTGGCTTCAAAAAGGGGTGGGCTCGGGGCAGTGCCCACCAGTTGTGTGACAATAGCAAATTAATAGTCGCTATTGTCTTCCTGATTCTTCTCCTGGCCAATCAGGAAGCGGGTCCTGAAACCCAGTTGGCCGGGAGTCTTAGACCAATCAGGTCTCAGGACCCACTTCCTGTTCGGCTGGGAGGAGAAGCAATGGCCCCGGAGCAAGGAGTAGCTAGAGCGAGGAGCAGCAGCCCTACCCTGTATCCTTGTCATCTGCCTCCTAATGTGAGGAGGCTTCTGATCGCAGCCTTCCCATCCGTCTCCTGTGGGGCTGTCCCGCGGTTGTTTTGCTGCCCCCCCTCCCCCAAAATATTGAGCACCAGCCTCCACTGATGAGATATCTCACATCCAAAGCATAACAATACACAAAGCCAAAGTGTGGATAGACATTGTTTCAAACCCCGAAAACTGGAAATGGCTGTCAAAGAGCAAGAAGAATAGGGGTAAGTGCATATTGCTTATTTTATAAAATATGTATGTAATCTTCTTACAGAATGAAATATTAACCACTTCAGCTGCAAAATTGAAGTCTTTTTTTCCCACAAATAGAGCTTTCTTTTGGTGGTATTTGATCACCTGCGGTTTTTATTTTTTGCGCTATAAACAAAGAGCGGCAATTTTGAAAAAAAAAACATTTTTTTTTTTACTTTTTGTTATTATATATATCCAAAAATAAATATAAAAGACAAATGTATTCATCAGTTTAGGCTGATATATATTCTTCTAAATCATTTTGGCAAAAATAAATTGTAATATGCGTATATTGATTGGGTTGCACTAAAGTTATCACGTCTACAAACTATGGGATAGATTTAGGGACTTCTTTTTAAATTGTTTTTACTAGTAATGCCAGGGATCTGCGATTTTTAGCAGGACTGCGACATTGCAGCGGACAAATCTGACCCCAAATTACACTTTTTGGGAACCAGTGACATTATTACATTGCTGCTATACAATATTTTCACAGATGAACTTTTAGCACTTGAACGTTATATATGAACTGATTTGCACTAATTTTGAAGTATTGTTTTTGGATAAGAATATGCACTGACGTTTGTATCTATATATGAAATTTGCATTTGTGTTTTTTTGCACAAGCACTTTTTTTTTCTCAGCAATTTTGCACAATCCATTATTCCAGTGGATTTATATATTAAGGCTGGATTCACACCATTGCTGTGCGAATTCCAGCCTCTCTGCTGCCGGGAAGGGACGGAGCCGCCGTTCGGCGGCTCCTGTCCGTTCCCACAGCGCAGCAGCTGCGGGGGAGAGATGGGGGAGGAGCCACGAGCAGGGGAAATATCCCCGTTCAGTGCGGAGTGCATCTCCGTGTTAGATGCGCTCCCACTGGACTCAACGGGCTGGGAATTCGCACCGCATTGCACAAAAAACGTGTGCGGTTTTTGTGCAATGCGGAGTGCGAATGCACCGGACATATGTGAACTGGACACATTGAAACAATGTGTTTTCAATTAAGGGTTTAAGCCGCATCCAATTCGCATAGGTGTGAACCCAGCCTGATTTGGTAGCCCTGCACAGTATATTTGTTCGACATTTTTTTTTTTATAATGGTTTTTATTATTTTTTTTATTTTGTTTTCCCTTTTTAAAATTGTTTTACATTTTTTTTTCATAAAACATATTTTCTCTTTTCAGGACTACAGCCAACTGTTCTGGAGAGGTGAGTGAGCATGAGGAAGAGCCAGTGGAGCAGTGTGCAGTTGAGCTGTCAACATCCTCAACGCAAAGCACTCAGGCCAGTAACACCAGATGAAATTTCAGATGTGTAACTACCTCAAGTATCTATCTATCTGTATACCTTTCTATCTATCTTTCTATACATATCTATATCTCTATCTATCGATGTACCTTCTATGAAATTAGCTTAAATATATGTAATTTTTTTTTTAGGATGAGGAAGATCTTCATAGTGGTACACCCACATCCATCAGAGGCCAGGTACATGGACATGGGCAGTGTCAAAAGAGGGCCAGAATATCACAGGAAAATGAAGACAGAACATTGTCATTGGTACAGAAGGTACGGCAGGAGAGGCGTAAAAGTTGATTCCGTTTTTAATTCTGATAATCCATGTACTATCTTCTGCCACAATCTCTATCACAAGACATAGGTGGTGACCTTGAATAGCAGTTCATAGATAGCATTTTTGCAGTTGCCATGGAATACCAGGCATTTAAAAGAAGTAGCATACCACCCCCCAGATATCCATACACTATGGCTCAAGGTCCACCTGTGTACCCTGGGATCTCAGCTGGTCCATCATCTCTGTCTTCATATCATCTTTCTCCACCACGCCTGCCACCACCTGCACAGTCTTACACCGCCATTGACTCTGTCTTACCACTGTGACCTCCCCAATCCCCTAAATCCCCCAGGGATTATTCTCAAGGGGATCATTCTTATTCTGTATATCAGAATATTATTTTTTGTTAATCTGTGGTCATTTTTTGGGCCCTTATCCTGTTGGACAATTTGTTAATTTGGTTTAAAACACCAACTGTGCATGAGGTCTTAGACTTATTGACTTGATAGCTAGCTTGAGCTAGCCACAGAACTGTCATTCTTAGTAGCTAATCATGTTGTGTGGAGCTGCCCAGACATACATTGTATCCAGCTATAAAAGCCACTCTGCAGCTACATATAGTGCCTTGAAAAAGTATGCATACCCCTTGAAATTTTCCACATTTTGTCATGTTACAATCAAAAACATTAATGTATTTTATTGGGATTTTATATGATAGACCAACACCAAGTGGCACATAATTGTGAAGTGGAAGGAAAATGATAAATGTTTTTCAACATTTTTTACAAATAAATATCTGAAAAGTGTGGCATGCATTTGTATTCAGCCCCCTTTACTCTGAGGCTGGGTTCACACTAGTCCGATTCTCGGACCGACATTAGGAGCACAAGTCGTATTACGTCACAAAAACAATGATTCCCTATGAGAGCCATGTTAACTGGTCCGACTTGTGTTTTTCAAAGTCGGACCGACTTTAAAAAAGGTTCCTGTACTACTTTTGTCCGACTTTGATCCTACTTTAGCCCATTGAAAGACATTGAAGTCGGATCAAAGTCGGATCAGTGTCCACCCCCCATGGTGTCACAGCTCCACCCCAGGATGTGACATCATGGGGGCCTCTGGGTGATGTCAACGGGTGGCCCTGTCCCATGCCAATATAAGGCACAGCATCCAGCAGAGAGGGCATTCGTGAAGGAGATTACGTCGTGTCAACATGGGAAGAAGAAGAGAGGAAGAACAGGGGGAAGAGGACAGCGGAGAAGACCTGCAAAAGAGCAGAAGACGCCTCAGAGAAGGAGATGAAGGAAGACCCCTCAGAAGATAGAAGACCCCGCAAAAGAGCAGAAGAAACAAGAGCCGGAAAGGGGAGAAGAAGCAGAAGCGGATTTAATAAAATATTTTAAAAACCTGTGTAGTGTGTTTTTTACTTCACACTTTTTTTCAGGTGAATGGGTAAGGGTACAATGTACCCCATATTCATTCACATAGGGTGGGGGGCTGGGATCTGGGGGCCCCCTTGTTAAAGGGGGCTTCCAGATTCTGATAAGTCCCCATCCACAGACCCCGACAACCACCGGCAAGGGTTGTCGGGAAGAGGCCCTTGTCCTCATCAACATGGGGACAAGGAGCTTTGGGGTGGGGGGCGCAGAGCCCCCCCTGCCCCAAAGCACCCATACTCTCCATGTTGAGGGCACATGGCCTGATATGGTCCAGGAGGGGAGGTGCTCGCTTGTCCCCACCCCCTTTCCTGGCCTGCCAGGCTGCGTGCTCGGATAAAGGTTTGTTATGGATTTTGGGGGGGACCCCATGCCGTTTTTTCGGAGTGGGGGTTCCCCTTAAAATCCATAACAGACCAAAGGGCCTGGTATGCTCCTGGAGGGGGACCCCATGCCATTTTTTTTTTAAATTTGGCGTGGAGTTCCCCTTCAAGATCCCCAGAGCACAAGGTGCCTGGTATTGTCAGGATCAAAGTCGAATCCCTGTTCACAGAAAATCGCTCCGACTCTGACCCTATGTAGGACCGTAAATCGCACAGCAAAGAAGGATCAAAGTCGGACCGTTTTTTTTGTCGGATAGTGTGAACCCAGCCTGATACCCCTAACTAAAATCTAGTGGAACCAATTGCCTTCAGAAGTCACCTAATTAGTAAATAGAGTCCACCTGTGTGTAATTTAATCTCAGTATAAATAAAGCTGTTCTGTGAAACCCTCGGAGGTTTGTTACAGAACCTTAGTGAACAAACAGCATCATGAAGGCCAAGGAACATACTAGACAGGTCAAGGATATAGTTTTGGAGAAGTTTAAAGCAGGGTTAGGTTATAAAAAAAAATCCAAAGCTTTGAACATCTCACAGAGTACTGTTCAATCCATCATCCAAAAATGGAAAGAGTATGGCACAACTGCAAACCTACAAAGACATGGCCGTCCACCTAAACTGACAGGCTGGGTAAAGAGAACATTAATCAGAGAAGCAGCTAAGAGGCCCATGGTAGCTCTGGAGGAGCTGCCGAGATCCACAGTTCAGGTCGGAGAATCTGTACACACGACAACTATTAGTCGTGCACTCAACAAATCTGGCCTATATGAAAGAGGGGCAAGAAGAAAGCCATTGTTGAAAAAAAGCCATAAGAAGTCCCGTTTGCAGTCTGCTAGAATGCATGTAGGGGACACAGCAAACATGTGGAAAAGGTGCTCTGGTCAGATGAGACCAAAATGTAACTTTTGGCCTAAAGCAAAACATTGTGTGTGGCAGAAAACCAATACTGCACATCACCTTGAACACACCATCCCCACCGTGAAACATGTTGGTGGCAGCATCATGTTGTGGGGATACTTTTCTTTAGCAGGGACAGGGAAGCTGATCAGAGTTGATGGGAAGATGGATGGAGCCAAATACAGGGCAATCTTAGAAGAAATTCTGTTGGAGTCTGAAAAAAGACTTGAGACTGGGGCGGAGGTTCACCTTCCATCAGCACAACAACCCTAAACATACAGCCAGAGCTACAATGGAATGGGCTAGATCAAATCATATTCATGTGTTAGAATGGCCCAGTCAAAGACCAGACCTAAATCGAATTGAGAATCTGTGGCAAGACTTGGAAATTGCTATTCACAGATGCTTTCCATCCAATCTGACAGAGCTTGAGTTATTTTGCAAAGAAGAATGGACACAAATGCCACTCTCTAGATGTGCAAAGCTGGTAGAGAAATGCCCAAAAAGTCTTGCAGCTGTAATTGCAGCAAAATGTGTTTATATAAAGCAGGGGTAGGGAACCTGCGGCTCTCCAGCTGTTGTAGAACTACATTTCCCATCATGCTTTTGGGAGTAATTGTATCCATCAGCCTTGCAATGCCTCGTGGGAAATGTAGTTCTACAACAGCTGGAGAGCCGCAGGTTCCCTACCCCTGATATAAAGTATTGACACCATATTTTTCAGATATTGGTAAAAAAAATTAAAACCATTTATCACTTTCCTTCCATTTCACAATTATGTGCCATTCACCATCACATAAAATCCCAATAAAATATAATTTACGTTTTTGGTTGTAACATGACAAAATGTGGAAAATTTCAAGCGGTATGAGACTTTTTCAAGGCACTGTACCAATCACCAAAGAAAATAAACAAATTGATTTGTAGCTGCTAATGTGACATGACCCTTAGGATATGATAAACAAGCATGTGTTCTTTAATGGAGGTGTCAAACATGGGGGAATAGGGCAGAGCTCAGCAGAATGGTTCATCGATATTTGTAGCACCAACATAAAAGCAGCATAAACTCAATGTGGGAATTTGCTGAGCTTGGTATTGGAAGTCAGCATTAGTCAGTAGGAAAGCACCTTCTACAAGACTCCAATCTAGAAATAGTGCTGAGCAGCAATTTGCTGCAACCCTGTATAAGAAACATACTGCATACCCACCAAGAGGTAGCAAACAAGTGCTATAATTTAGTAAATCACAATTCACTACTTCTACTAATTTTCATATCTACTTGTCAGTGAGTGCCTAGGACGGTGACAGAGAACCTTGGCACCCCAGATGTTTTGGAACTACATTTCCCATGATGCCCATCCACGCTACAGTGTAGTTTAGCATCATGGGAAATGTAGTTCCAAAACATCTAGGGTGAAAAGGTTCCCCATCTCTGGCCTAGGATATCGAGGTTTGGGGGAATAACACTAACAACGACATATTTTTCAGTTTTCTTTTTTTAAATCTTGTCAATCCATGCTTTGGAAAATCACATAGAGGGGTGATATCCAATGTTTGGCAGTATCTGCCATTGTATACATTGCATGACTGACAAATCTACCAGAAACTGCTGCTAATTTTATGAAAATGTTATTAAAATGTGACCTTAATTTTAAGGGAGCATTACAATGTTTTCTTGTTAAATAGCTTGAAAAAAGACACATCCATATAGTTCAACCAAAAGAGAAAAAAACATGAAAAAGGAAAAATAGAAAACCTCCATATACAGTATTCTATACCCACAGTTGATCCAGGGGAAGGGAACAAAACAATAAAACATGATGATATTTGCTTCAGAGGGAGAATGGTATTGTGCCACAGACCATCGCTGCTCTTGGCAATATTATTGGCTGATCTTGTTTGCTTGCTGCCTCCATGTACTAACATGCTCATAATTTGTAAGGTTCAGAATATCCCCATGCTGCACCAGCTCTGTTGCAGGAAACAGACCAGAGAATAGGAAGACACTGGATTGACAGAGGTGGTGCCTGTAAAACAGAGGGTCGCCACTGACATTCAGTCATCAGAAATGTAAAACTTAGATTGGTTTCTGTATTTCATAGGATACCAGAAGAAATCTAATGTAATGACAGAAGAATAACATTACAATAACTACATACTGAAAGATGCCCTCATCTAACATTTATCATCCCATCAATTCAGAGTCTAAGCAGATTAAGTAGTTCTAAAGCCTAAATGGCTGTGTAACAGACTCCCCCTCAGCCCCCCCCCCATACTTACCTGAGCCCATTCACTATTTAGGCTCTTCTGGCTCTGGCTCTCCTCTCTGGGCTCCCGCTGCTGTCAATCAAAAGCTGTGACGAGGAGTAGGGGGTGAGGCTGAGTGACCTGGTCTGTGTCAATGGATGTAGACAAGGTGGCTCGGGAGCGAGCCTGCACAAGTACCCCTATAGGAAGTGGCTTCTTATGGGGGCACTCGCCAAAGAGGAGGAGCCAGGAGTGCCGGCAGGGGCCCCAAGGAGAGGAGGATCGGGGCTGCTCTGTGCAAAACCACTGCACAGAGCAGGTATTACATGATTGTTATTTTATTAGAATAAAAAGGAACCTGTAATATCACTTTACATTATCCAAATACTGCACATTAAAAATACCTGCCTAATCTCCAGTGATTATTAGCCTGTGTAAGGGCAATTTCGACACTCTATGCATGGCATTTCTCTGTATTTGACTCCTTTTTGTATCATTAATATAATATATTATGTAAATGATATTAACTGCTGGCAAGAATATCACTGCTGAAATAATATGCTGACATTTATGTGTGGTTACAAAAGATTAATACTTCGTTTCATCACAAAACATTAAAGGCATAATCTGTGAATAATGCTATACATATATGGCTGGGTTTTGATCAAAGAAAAAACATTGAATATCAAACCTGTTACTGGTCCTGGATAGAAAACCAGATTCAATTTAACTATAATGTGCATAAAATTAATTTGGTGAACCAGATAATGCCCCCTCCTTTTTTAATCCCATTCCTGACGTTTAGGAATGGAAAATCTGGCCTGCCAATTTCCTTTGGAGAAAAGGATACAAATGCTCCACATATAAAGAGAGCATTAAAAATGTGATTCTGGAAGGTAAACAGAGCCAGCCCCATGTAACAGAAGATGAAGTTCTCTGCCAAGAAGTTCATGAATTCAAACAGCTGAAAGCAGAAAAAAAAGCAGAATCAAATTAGAATTGGAGACATGACACTTTTCAGCCTATTGAACTATGATGTGAAATGCAAACTCAAAGAATATACTTGTAGGTTAATTGGCTGCAACCCAAATCAGCCCCATGGGTGTTCACACATTCTTGTGACTGTTAGAGAAATTAGTTTGCTGACTGCCAGCTGCCATGGGGTGGGGTGTGATGTGAATGGTAAAATATGTCCCATTTGCATTATATCATATTGCCATTTGAAAATGGTCGACATCCAAATCTTTATTAGGCTTCCTTGCTGCTGATGCATGCTGGGAGAGGGTATAAATACTAAGGTTGTGACTTGGGAAGTCAGTCTGTTCTCCTCTGGGTCTACTGGATTGGGGATGGGTGTGTCGTGTTGCTAAAACCTCTGAGGCCTGCTGAACAGAGGCCTGAATCTAGGGCCGAGCCTGGGGATTGAAGAGCCACTGAGGACCTCCAGATGATTTGAGGGGCAGGGAAAACCTTGGATGTGGAGCTTTGACCTCACTGGAGTATGGTGTCTTCTACCCAGGGTGCTGGCAGCTGATTTACCAAGTGCTTTACAGTCAGGAGTTACAATCACAGAATGCTGTGTTGGCTTCAAGGTTCTTTATCTGTGAGGACTGTGAATACTTTTGTTTCCTTTTTGCAGAGTCTGCTACTTTATGGGTGTCCTGTGCCCTATCTCTTTATCCCAAGAGTTCTCAATGAGAGTCAACAAACTCCCTTTTGATTTGCACTTTAAAGTGGCACCCATCTGTTCACATCCCACTATTGCCTAGATCAGTGGTTCTCAACTCCGGTCCTCAGGACCCACCAACAGGCCAGATTTTAAGCATTACCTTGGGGAGATGCAGACTAGAATACTGCAATCACTGAGCAGCAAATGGTATCACCTGTGATGTATTTCAGTTATCCTGCAAACCTGGCCTGTTAGTGGGTCCTGAGAACTGGAGTTGAGAACCACTGGCCTAGGTAATCTACACCCTGAAGTGAAATGTTGGTCCACCCCTGTGTCTGGGGGTACCACCATGTTTCTATCGGTCAGAGGGTTGCTACCAAGGTTGCAACCAATCTTCAAACACCAAAACAGATAGTAAGCAAGCACAGCATTACACCCATGCTGATCTCATCATCCCCTGTGAAAAATAACATTAGAGATTTTGTGGGTAGGTTTTTTTGTTTTGTTTTTTTAATAACAATTATTCTATGTAACTCAACATAGACCGTTATAAACAAGCCTATAATTCTTTGAAGGCTGTTTTGTAAATTACAAACTTTTGCTACACTGTCTGTTAAGTGACACCACTTTTTCCTGTTTTAAATGTCAGGCCAAAGTTTTTTTTTTCTAGCTTTGGATAGAGCAGGAAGGATTAAAAATCATATTTTGTTTTTACTGCTATCCAGGGGATCATTAGAAAGATTTACAATCACATTCTGTTTTGCTGACAACAATTTCAACAGCCACGGAGTGAGGGAAAGTCTGTAATGGGCACAGACAGAAACAAAACTCTGACGGGTCATCAGAGAAAGGAAGGAACACCAGTGCATGAATATGTGGATAAATGTGGCCTCAGCCAGTACTGTTCCAGCCATGCCCACATTCATACACATATATTCATGCACTGGGTCAGTGAGTGGCGTTCCATTACTTTCTCTGATGATGCTTCTGCAACCCTGAAAGGTGCACAAGCATCTGCTCCCTCCTCTGCAACTGGTGGGGAGATCTTTGTCTCAGCTTAGAGAAGCACTGTAAGTTATACCTGAAAACTCTGATGGGGTTCTAGCCTTCTCCTGCTGTACTAAATAAAACATTGTTTCTGCCTGTGTTGCTTTTGCAGAGTTGCGCTCAATTCCTCTCTGGTAAAACATTCTCAACTGGACTGGAAGTGAGGGTTAATCTCTGTAATCCTCCCTCACTGTATTTAAAACAAGGAAAACAAGTTTTGGCTGGACATACAGTACATTTTATGTTTGGTACTAGGGATGAGCCGAACACCCCCCGGTTCGGTTCGCACCAGAACATGCGAAGAGGAAAAAAGGTGGCGCGAACATCCGAACACCGTTAAAGTCTATGGGAAATGAAAAATCAAAAGTGCTCATGTTAAAGGCTTATATGCAATGTTATTGCCCTAATAAGTGTATGGGGACCCGGGTCCTGCCCTAGGGGACATGTATCAATGAAAAAAAAAGTTTTTAAATCAATAGGTTTTTCAGGAGCAGTGATTTTAATAATGCTCAAAGTGAAAAAAAAAATTCCTTGAAATATCATGCCTGGGGGGTCCCCTTAGTCTGCCTGTAAAAGGGTGCACCTCTGTGATATTTAGAACATAGTCAGAGCAAAATGACATTTTCAAAGGAAAAATTGTAATTTATTATCGTGGCTGTAATGTATTGCCGGTTTCCGGCAATAATAGATAAAATTGCTGAAAAAGCATTGCGTTGACCAAC
>BLSH010430184.1:541622-561794 GCA_018402905.1 Glandirana rugosa
CCGTCCAAAAAAGGATTTTACTTGTAGTTTCACATAATTAACTCTCTGTTTTTAACGTTGCAACGACCAATTATATACACGTCGAACTAATCCAGTGTGAAATTCTTCCTCTCTATTCCGTTCACACTCGAACGTACTTTTTTTTACCATAGAATCTTTGTTATAGGTGTATAACCAGACACCAACCTGTCATACATTCTACGAACCAATCCGACGTCATATTCTCCCTGTCTGCTCCGTCTAACATAGTGTGTTATTTGTAATACCCATGAAACAAACTCTCTTTTATTGGTGTTTATAACATGTGACTGACCTATCATACATCTGTCGAACCGTTCAGGTGTTATATTCTCCATCTCTTTTCCGTCCAATATAACACTTTATTTGTAATCTCACATAATAAATTTTTTTTAGGTCTTTATTAGTTCCTTCTTAAAGTGTGACCTAATCAAGCTGCACATATATTAACCAGCAACGTTGCAATTTTTGTCTCTCAATTAATACACTTTGATGTTCATTTTAGGAAAAAACCTGCCTTGTCTCTTCCTCTTACATCGTGGTCTTACCAAGCTGCTTACATTTTCCCCAGCCACTTTACAATATTTGTGGCTATTTCACTCAAATTATATACTTTAATGTTAATTTTTGGATAACACCTGCCATGTCTCTGTCCCTGATATACTGTGACCTAACCAACCTGTTTACATTCTGTCCAGCCACTAAACATTTTTTTTGGCTATTTTTTCACAGATAATACAAATAATTGCAAAATGAAATATGTCTTGTCTCTATTTGCTGCCTATTTCAAGTTCTCCCATACTGCCCTGATGCTAGCAAATTTCTAGTAAACACATACATGAAGTCTATTTTGATTATTTTTGAATGTTTGGAGATACATGAATGGGGTTCAGGTAATGTGGGGTTGTAGTTTTGAAGTGTTTTTGTGTGTTAGGACATTTTATTAAAAATGTTTAAGACAATGCAGTGTGAAAAAAGAAGCTTACAAATCATACAATTAATGCCTAAGAGCAGCCAAAATAAAGGGACATGACTTGTATCAGTAGGATGTATCCCTTTCCATGTCCCCCACACCTGCCGTAATCTTCTGGTGTGGCACTTAGGCTTTAAACTGATTTGCAACTGGTCAAGTTGATGGCTTCAGCTTTGAATTTCCCTAGAACTTTTAGATCAGTTATGGCTACTAATTCCAATGGTGAATTCAGAGCTATCGCCACTTGTTAAAAAATAAAACAAATTACACATCTAAAATATGTGAGGCCTGAATTCAGTGCCATTGATGGGGTTTGTGAAAATTATACTGTTTTGAAATACCAAACAAAGCTTAAAGGCATTCCAAGCATTTCAATTCAATAAACTGGTGTTTTATCCATGTCACCTGCAATGTCAATTTTGAAGGACCCTTTTTCTGCTATACAGAGTTTTAGCTTTTCTGCTAAAATTCCCCCATCGCAGTACCCATCTCTCATGCTCTCTTTTTGATAGTAGCTTGCCTGTTAGCCTTTAGCCCACATTCTCATTGGGGTGATTTGGCTTGCCGCACTGATTTCCAAAGTAGTTCCTGTACTACTTTTGTACTACCTTTGGTGACCTTGGGGGGCAATTTGAATAGACATCTGTGCATAAACCAGCACACATGTCTGCCAAATTGGCCCAGAAGTCGGACTGCATTGCCGGTTTGAAATTGTGCTAGTTCAGCTGAACTTGCAGGATTTCTAACTCGCATTCAGTGGGAACCTGGGCTAAAAGTCAGAATTTAGTATCAAGATTCCACCTAGGGTTGCCACATCATCCCTTTAATCCAGGACACATATGAATTACACAGGTCCTGAGGCTAATTTAATGCAGATAAGGCACCAAGTGAGTTTAATTATCCCCTAATCCTCCACAGAACATGAGTAATTAATGTGTCCTGGATTAAAAATGATGTGGCAACCCAAGTTCCACCCTCTAGAATTCATTGGAATTTGCTGTTCAGGGTTCACAAAATGTAAACACTTAATTAAGCACCCCCCCCTCCCAGAATGAAACCTGTTCAGATTTGCCCATCCCTACATCATCACCAGCAATATCTGGACCCTACGTAAGAAATGCTTCTGCTAAAATTACTATTACAAATTACTAAAATTACAATATGTGTATTACAATACTGTAGATCACTGAGTCAATAAACTTGGCAGTGATTTATATCATCTCCATATACTGTATTTTGATTTTATGATGCATAATCAAAGAAAATCAAACTGCTTATACCACCTTAATAGTAGAAAACAATACTGAAGGACAGGAAGAGACTGCTGTCACCAGGGTTTCATTTTTTTTTTTGGCATTTATGTAATGTTTATAAATGCAGCCTTAAAAGCAAACATGTCAAACATGCTGCCCCAGAGCTACAGGTGGCTCCTTTTCCCAATCTCATATCTGATTTTCAATATAGAACTCAAGTATTGCCTGGAAGAGATGCTGCCTTTAATATTTATGTGTCTCGTCCAATAAGCCCTCAGTTATAAACAAAACAGAATTTATAATAAATATTTAAAAATATATTTGGTTTTAGATTTATCAGTAAACGTATTTAGTGATTTTTTGAGCAAGAATATAATTTTAATTTACATTTGTTGATGTTTTTTAAATAACATTAGGTAAGGAAAACTCAAGATAGTTGCTATTCAAATATAAATCCAGGCAATTAAAATGAGATGAACTGAATAAAGTCCCTAACTTAAAAAAAAAGTGATACTTGATTTAGTATTTGAATTATTACTTGGTCGTATGTTTAAACTAGGGTGGTACGGGTAGTACTGTAGTTTGGGGTTGATTGTTTGTGTATGCATATGCATGGTTAAATTCACTGGTTTCCTTTGTGCTGTTTAACCTATTCACCTTTCTGTAAACCTTTTTACATATTTAATCCAGTAGAGTTACCTATTTACACCTTTTTTTCTGTAAACGCCTATGCCTGAAAATTACTGCACAACCTGTCACAAATATTTAAACCATAGCATTAGGGGTTTGGAAGGGGAAGGGGCAAGCACAGTTTAGACTGAACACGATCCAGTACATGGAAAAGTGTTATTTAAGGATTTCAATCTTTTTCTAAGAATCTTGAGAGGCCTATTCATTAAACAAATGGAGAAAAGAAACTAGTCAGAAACAAAAGTGGAGCTGTTGCACATAGTGACTGATTATTTTTATTTATTTTCTCTGGGAATATGAATCAATAAGACTGACGGGTCACTATGGGCAACAACAACAACATTTTCGGTTCTGTTTTCTTTTCTCCACTGAATATACATAGACTCATAGCATTTGCAATCACTCATGAAACCTATAATATCTGCCTAATGCTAGAATGTTTTATTATGGTAATTTCATTCTTTTGCATAATTGCTGAGCAGTCTGAGTCCCATTGGGGGAGAAAGCTATTATCACTGTAAGTGACTGATGGAAAGCAGCTATTATTTTGCATTGTTTTACACTGAGTTTTTACAATTTATTTAAGCAGCAGAATATATTAAAATTATCTCAGCTTTGAAAACATTACAGCGGTATTAAACCCCAAACCAAAAATGTACTATATTGCAGCTTACCAATCATTAGATGGGGTGGCTGCACCAGTTTTCTTTTCTTAGGCTTTTCCCCTTTTGTTTTCACCTGGTGATCTGGTGTCCTGTATTAGTGTGCCTCCACTCTGGATGAAAAAAGCACAGAGGCCAACTTTGGACAGCAGCATTGTTAACCACTTTCCGTCCAGCGACATACCCGTACATTGCTGGATATTCAGTGGTTATATCGAGATGATGCCTGCAGCTGCAGGCATCACCCTGGTACTGTTTTTTCAGAGCCAATGGTCGGCTCTTTTGTAATAGCAATTGGAGCACCTCACCAGCTGATCGATTGCAATAACAAGCAGTGGGAGGGAACATCCCCCCACTTTCTTCGGCTCCTTTCGCTCTCTCCCGTCCCACGGAGACCCAATCGACTTGCCAGCATATCCGCCAGCCGAACGAAGTGGGAATCGTCATTGATCAGCTGTTCATAATAGTAACTCGGAAGTGATGAAATTACATCACGTCCGGTTTACTCGAAAAAATCGACACCATTTTTTGAAAATTGAAAACATTCAGTCAGAAACACAGATCTTGGTGTTTTTGAATGCTTTTAAGTGCAAAGGAGGGATTTGGGGTATTATAGACCCCAGATCTCTCCATATAGAGGACCTGTCCTGTCATGCATGCCTATTGCTGTCAAAGGATGTTTACATTCTTTGAGACAGCAGAAAAAAAACATAAAAATGCAACTGTTTAAAAATAAAAAATAAAATAAATATGCTTGCACACCAAGGCGAACACGTTCTTTGGTCCCGCACGCACACAAGCAAACAGCAATCATCCCATACACGTGCGGTATCACAGCGAACGTCAGATCATAGGCAGTAATCATAGCACCAGACCTCCTCTGTAAATCTAGTGGTAGCCTGTAAAGGCATTAAAGCGTCACCTATGGAGAGTAAAATGTACATTGTCACCATTGCACGGGCATGTTAATTTTAAAACGTGACATGTTTGGTATCTATTTACTCTGCTTAACTTCATCTGTTATATTTTACAAAAAATTGTGTTATGTATTGTGCATTATAATTAAAAAAAGTGAACTTTTTCCTAAAAAAATGTATTTGAAAAACCACTGTGCAAATACTGTGTGATATAAAAAATTGCAAAATCCATCAATTTATTCTCTAGGGCCTTGGCTTTAACATATATAATGTATGGGAGTTCTAAGTAATTTTCTAGCAAAAAATATTGATTGTTACATGTGAACAAAAAGTGACAGAAAAGGCCCGGACCGGAAGTAGTTAATCTGGGGGAAGGGGAGTATTACTGTAGATACGGGGGGGGGGGAGGGTTAGTGTTAGAATTAAATGCAATGAGGCTACTTTCACAATGAGGTGCTTTACAGGCGCTATTTAGCTAAAAATAGCACCTGTAAAGCACCTCAAAAATCCCCCCCCCCAATCCAACCCAATGTGAAAGCCTGAGTGCGCTTACAGGACATTACAAAAAGTCCTGCAAGATGCATCTTTTGGGGCGGTGAGGTGATAGGTGTATATGCCACTCCCCCACACTCTACCACCCCTGCCATTGAAATTAATGGCAAGCGCTTCCAAAGCGTCTGCACACCGCCTCGGAAGCACGGAGAGCCGGCACTTTTAACCCAGTTTTATCCCCTTGTGAGGGCTTAAAAGGGCCGCGCTCCTGAATGAAAAGCAGCGCCAGTAAGACTCCGCTAAAACTAACGGGGTTTTACCGCGACCGCAGCTGCAGTGTGAAAGTAGCATATTTTGGGGTGGTGAGGGGAACGGTGTATATACCACTCCTCTACCACCCCTGCCATTGAAATGAATAGCAAGCGCTTCTGAAGCGGCTGCACACCACCTCGGAAGCATGGAGCACTGGCACTTTTAACCCAGTTTTAACCCCTTGTGGGGGGTTAAATGTGCCGTGCTCCTAAATGAAAAGTGGCGCTGCAGAGCCATTAAGACTCCGCTAAAACTAGCGGGGTTTTACCGCGACCACAGCTGCAGTGTGAAAGTAGCCTAACAAATTGAAGCCAAACTCCAGCTAATACTTTACAGGCAGTTACAGCAAACAGTGTTTTTGCTTTTGGGATGCAGGTTTTACATAAATAAATAAAAGCAGATGATTGTACATATCTCTGCTAGAGATAAATGGTTTCTCTCATCTCTGTAACTGATACATTCTGCTAGAGAGCGCCTTCATTTGAAAAAACAACACTTACTGGCTGGATCACCAGATGAAACTAGAAGAAAGAAAACCTAAAAAAAGAAAATGAATGTAACCATAACATCTAAGAAATGGTAAGCTGCAATATAATAAATGTTTCCTTTTGGTTTAATAATACTTTAAGTTTTTATATTTCAAATAATGGAACAGAAAAGATGGCAAGTTACATAATGTATTCCTGAAGAAGAGGCATATTCAAAAGGATAACAGCCTAAAGAAATAAACTTTATTAACAAAAAAGCAAGAATTTTTTTTTCCCTCAAAACAAGGTGTAATATACTAAGACCACTTTCCCACTGGGGCAGGCAGGCTGTAGCGGTAAAGCGCCAATAGTTTTAGCGCCACTTTACCACTGTTATAGCGGTGCTTTTGCGCTGCTATTCAAGCGGCAGCGGGGTACTTTTAACCCCCCACAAGGGGTTAAAAAGGGGTTAAAAGTGCAATAGTGAAACAAGTATTCAGGACAAGAGTTAAGACTTTTGAGTGACCCCATAGGTAAGAAAGCTAGAACTGTTCCCTTTAAAGACAGCAACTCCTATTATTTCTATCTTCATACTAGGTTGAATATAACGTGCACACCTCATTTGCTGACAATAAGATGTTCTGTCCTGACACTACCCTCCCTGCCTGGCTGTGATTGCTTAATGCAATATTCTCTCCATGCAGTCCATCTCCCAGCTGCTTATGCATTTACATGGTTCAGCCACAGAAAATAATAGCAGTATCAGGTGCAGATGCTGTGCTAGTTACAGGGTATTGTTTAGTATCACTGGGCTGTACACATGTGTCAGAGGAGACAGGACATTGCATAATTTAACAATCTAATTGTCAGGGGACAGTGTAATAGCCACTCTGGCCCAAGTTGCAGCAGAACTACTATTGATGCTGGTCAGCTGTGCCCTCCCTCTGCTTTAGCTAGTGTAATGATAACAGGAGTATTCACTTAAATCTCCTTCCTTTTCCATGCCAATGTGCTAAAGGTCTTTGTTCCTGCCTACTGTAATAGATGTAATAGAAAAAAAGACATCTACAATCCCATAATGCAAGAAAAACTACTAAACAAAAAAAAAGCAAATAAATGCAAAAAAAGTAAAAATCCAAAAAGACAATAGACACTGCAGAGGGGTAAAAATCCAAATAGTGAATCATATAAAATAACCACAAAGAAAAAAATCACAGATTCACTGTCATGACGAGGCAATAGTAACCTTAAAATAATATTTTCAAAATCCCATCAGTAGAAGTAAATCGATGCACAATATGACTTGAAAAAAAATGAGACAGAAACATTTCTTCACCTTTTCAATCAAACCAATTTGAGAACAAACAGAGCAGCATTGGCAGAAGATTGAAGATAGGCTGGCACTGCCTGCAGCTATGCTTTATTCAAAAGGCACCCAGGAGACTGCTGGATAAAGTACATAGTAGCTGGCCACTGACTTTCATTAGCTGTCGCTGCAGAAACTGAGTACGGATCAAAAGAACAGAGCTTTGTGCCGCAACTATATATTGCTAAAACCACTGACAATTGATGAAATATAAAAACGCAGTTCAAAAGAGAGCTGGCATTACCTTCTTCTCAGACTTCCACTGCAAACTTTATCCTCAGTTCTGCAGCTAAAGATCTTCTACTGTAGGCACTAATACTTGAATCCTTCTTTTGAATCCCGATCATCCCCCATAAAAAAATACTGGTTTCTATCTAGGGTGAACAATTTAAACAAAACAAAAAAATTGTGCTTATGAATCTTAGCTACCTAAATTCACTATTTATACAGCAAATTGACAGAGTTTTAAACAGCCCCCAAATTTAGGCTATCCTGCTTTGTGTGTCAGCTGCCAGTATTGCTAAGGTTAGCCGCTGAGTTTAATCTGATAGCATTTAGTGGAGTATTCCTGAGCTTATTTTGTTGTTGCTGGTATAGTCAGAGGGAGAGCATTTCACCAGGGGAAGAATATAAAAGGGAGTGAAGGGCATGGATTTACGGGAATGGAAGAGGGGAGCAAATGGAAAAAGGTAATCTGTGAGCCAATAGAAGTTGGAGGTTGGTGCATGAATTGTAACAGGCTCAAATCTAAGATCTTTCAGTTAAATGAAACTTATCAGCATTACAGGCGGTCCCCGGGTTACAAACAAAATAGGGTCTGTAGGTTTGTACATAAGTCTAATTTTTTTGAACGTCGGAACAGGTACATTTTTTAAGTGTAGCTCCAGCCAAAAAAATATTTTTAAGCTTTTTTTTTGGATAGCATAGAGAAGGGGTAACACCCCTGTAATGTTTGTTTTGCTGTCTATGTTTCTGTTCAGAAGATGTCACCTCACTTCCTGTCCCAATGATAATTGGATTTTGAAAATTTTAGGTTGTTGTGGAAACACGGATTGGTGATAAAGCATCAGTGGAGACACTTTCTTCCCATAATAGCTCTTACAGGAGTGAATTTCCCTTCCTAGGGGGAGATTTCCTCTCACTTCCTGTTGTCTACCTCCGTTTGTAAGTAGGAGTCGTTAGTAAGTTGAATGTTTGTAACTAGGGGACCGCCTGTATAAAGCTACTAAATAGGAAGTAGAACCCAAAAGTACTATCATATAGTTTAAGAAGATCTTTTATACCAACAGGTGCAACAGATAGCAAGCTGCTACTGAAATGTTGGTAGCTTCTTGGTTGAGAGTTTGTCTGGCCCCTTCACACATTTTAAAGGCTAAGTTTACCTTTTTGAAACAAATAAAAAAATAAATAAATGCACATATTTTTTCAGGAAATAAAATGTGCATTAAGGCTCGATTTACATCTATGCATTTTGCTTTTCAGCGTTTTTGCTGTGCTTTCCATGGTTTTTTAACCACGATTTTGCAAGTTTTTTATTTATTTTTTTTGGGGGGGGGGGGGGTTTTGCTAGGCAGATTTTACAACGCAAAATGCAAATTGTGGCAAAATCGCGGTATACTGCGGCAAAAACGCAGCACTTGCATTTTTCTTGAATGCCCATGGAAGTCTATTACACGGAAAACGCTGCATTTTGCGGGGGAAAAAAAAACATTTCCAAAAATGCAGAGGCACAAAAATGCAATGATGTGAACATGTTCCATCGGATCCCATGTTAAAAAATTCCCTGCATTTCTGCAAAATGCATCAAAAAACGCATTAGTGTGAATGGAGCCTTAGGTCCCTTTCATACTGAGGCAGTTTTCAGGCATTTTAGCAGTAGAAATAGCCTCTGAAAAACAGCTGAAAACCACCTCCCATTGATTTCAATGGGTCTTTTCACACTGGGGCGGTGCACTTGTGGGACGTTACATAAAGTCCCGCAAGCAGCATCTTTGGGGCGGATTTGAATAGTGTTTCATAAACACCCCTGCCCTTTGAAATGAATGGGCACAGCACTTCCAAAGCACCTGAAAATTGATTTGGAAGCATCGCAAAATGGGTCTTTTTTGTGTTCTTTTAAGGTCATGTTGTCAGGTGACCCTAAAAAAACACCCCGCTAGTGCCTGGAAACCAAAGCGCCGCTAAAGCATGGCAAAAATGACCAGCGCTTTAGCGCTGTTTTAGTGGCGCTGCAGTGTGAAAGGGGTCTTTTTTCACAGGAACCTGCAGAGCACTGCACCCACAATCAATCCATTGAGGACAGCCGCGTTTTCAAAATGTGACAGCGGGTTCAAGAGAGAATTGCGTGCAACTTCAGGGAGGGTGAGGGATTGAGGGTGCAGGGGACTGGTCAGGAGCATGTTACACCCTAAATATGGGTGTAACATGTAACATGTTCCAAAAGTTGAACTTATCCTTTAAGTGGCCTATTGGCCCATCACTTTAACTGGCCTTTAATAAGTGATGAAACTCGCAAGTAATTTTGTGATCTGCATGTGACAGGGCTTCATAAGGTATGTACAGGCATCAGCATGTTAAAATAAATATTTGTCATGGGTATCGTGTCGAAAAATACAGTAATTGTGTGAATAAATATGGTCATTGAAAGAGCTGCATACATGCAACACAAACCCATTACATCTATATGTTAGCACTGCTGTTTGATAGTATATATAAGCAAATATGTACTAGACTTAAACATTAGTGTGTTGCAGAGTTAAATGATTATTAGCAGAGTAGGTCTATGCTAAATAACTTATAGGTTTACATTTAAAGTCCAATGAAACTTTCTTATTACATTTAGTACATCTTTTCATGGAAACTGCAGATAAGGACAAGTCAGCCCAAAAGCTCTACAAACAGCGGGGAGTCCATGCTGTGCTGAATGCAAAGCTATAACATTGACTTAGCGGAGGGGTAGTCGGACCACTGCAGTGAGGCCACTGGTTATACACAGATAACAGCTTTCCTCAGGCTATGGGTAGGGGACAGGCTGCGTTAAGGGAACTGGAGCTACTTTAACCACTTTTGCTCTGGAATGTTTACTCCCCTCCCTGACCAGGCCATTTTTTTGCGATACGGCACTGCATTACATTTAAATTTGGACTGAATAGGTTTGAAAGAATACCGTCAAACCACTCTTCTAAAGAAACTGGTACAACCACTCCTTGTGCCTTAAATAGGAAGTAAACCCAGATGGGGTTTACTTCCTCTATGTCCCCCTGTAAAGTAGAAACATAATGGGCTACTATGCTTTGCATAGTAGCCCACTATGTGCCACTTACCTGCAAACAAAGCCTGCGACATCCAGTGATGTCCCCTCTGCTGGCAGCGTCCATCTTCTGCCCCTCTTCCTTCCAGGGCTGCGACTCCGGCGCTGTGACTGGCCGGAGTTGCGTGACGTCAATCGCCAGTCACGGCATGGTTGCAGTGGAGGAACGACACACAGGCCGTTCCTTCACTGTGCATGTGCCGACATGACATCGGCACAGCTTCAACACTGCATTTCTCCTGAAACGTAAAGGTTTAGGAGATATACAGTGCACCTACAGGTAAGCCTTATCATAGGCTTACCTGTAGGTTAAAGTGGTTATCACAAGTTGACATCCACTTTAAGTTGGTGCAAGGTGGTCATTATATATGCCTTCTTTTAGGCTAAGATTGGCAGATTGGAAGGTAAGAAGTGAGGAAAGGGCAGTCATAGAAACTTTATTTTATACCCTTTTGAAATGACAGATTGGAATCAGAGGTCTGGGATGTTTTGAGTTTTAGCCTGGCTCAAATGCCAACAGATGTTCCCTCATTGCTTGAAGCAGGAGCACCCCATCATTGTAAAGTGGGCTTCTGGGAAGGCTGGGTCAACATAGGAGTCCAAAGAAATTTTAAGCCTTGGTTTTGAGGTTAATGTAAGGGGAGAGAAAAAGATCCCATTTGCTGCGCAGAAGTTGTAGCCGCAGGAGTGGGAAACTTAAACGTTTTCTTTTGGGGTAGGATTACCTTTCCCCCAGTGACTTCCTTGATGATCTTAGCAAGAGTTTTCACAAACAGGTATTTACCATGAAAAGAAGACACTTCTTATAAGCAGGTTCAGCAGACCAAGCTTTTAGCCACTAAGTCCTGTTCAAATGCACAGAGATAAGGGATGTTCTAGAAACTTGGCAAATTACACAAAAAAATAATGTCTGGTACACATGAGGAGATTTTTTCCATTCAACCCAGTAGGTTGAACGAAAAAAAAAAAAAAATGATGGATCACTGTACTAACTACTAACACAACCAGCCAATACCGGCTGATATTGGGTCCATGTGTACCAGCCTTTAGAGAGCAGATTCATCAGACAAGTTCCTGGTCTCAGTTCTTCTTGTCTTTTACAGCTAGCACGGCTTTTAGGAGGGCTTAAATCATCAATCTACAGAATCCTTAACAGAGAGAACATGCTCAGTAGAACTGTAAGGTGTTTATTAACAACTAAAATGACAGGATCCACTACCAGAATAGTCCAATTTGTCTTAATATCCTTTTCCATAGGACAAATCTAAGCAAAAAGCTTAGAAGGGATGAATACCCTCTAAGGATTGAGCAAGTCTTCATAAAGTGCACAATCAATCTGTGCATATAGTGTGACGTTATGCGAGGCGCCATAATGGACTGGGGAAACTTGTCGTCTCGCATGCGATCACTTTGAGGCAACTAGCGAGAGTCCGACCCGGGTTTTGCCAGCCACTGTGGCAGAGCTGGTTCCAGCCCGGACTTCCTGGTCCACTGAAACCCCTTTCCACTTGCATTTAATGACCAGGAAGAGAGCAGAGGAGAGCTCTATACTGGATCTCAGGGGGAGAAAGCGGAGTGAGCTCTGTGTGATAATTTGGACTCAAAGATGTAAATAGGACAAAGAAAATGGGTAACGGGACTTTAGAGGCAGAACCGGACAATCAAGCGATATAAAACTTAGTATTTTATTGAAAAATATAGATAAAATTATTTATCAAATAATGCTCAATGAATAGGGAACAAGGCCAACAATGGGACAGCCATGGCTGTCTCATTGTTGGCCTTGTTCCCTATTCGTTGAGTTCATGGTGGTCATATGGGTTTCACTTACTGGCATTGTAAGTTCATATTCATGTCATTTTATTGTTGTTATGCTATATACTGTTGTACTAAATCATTTTATCAATATTTTTAAATAAAATACTACGTTTTATATCACTTGATTGTCCGATTCTGCCTCTAAAGTCCCGTTACCCATTTTCTTTGTCCTATTTACAATTTTGGGGTGTGGCAATAACCCGACTCACAGGTGTTCCCTAAGGGTACACTGATTCCCCACTTTTTCAGTCTTGACTCAAAGATCAAGGTTTGCACTGTGCTTATGTTTTGTGGGTGTAGGGGACAGCCCCACACTGTATAGAGAGGAACCTGATTGTTTAGTTTAGTGCCAGACGGCGAGGTTTTGTTTTCTGTTTTGTTACGTCTTTTGATCTTGCAAACCTGTGATAATAAACCTGGCAAGCCGCCAAATCTTAAAGAAACTGACCTCCATGCTGAATATTTTCCTCTGAAAAGTGATCAATGGGAAAAAAAAAAAGCACTAAAATCTGTCAGTCCTTTAACAGTCTATTTAAAATGGTTTAAAAAAAGAAAGTGATTTAAGTTCCGCTTTAAAGATACCCCAAAAAATAAGATGGTTGTCATTTAATGGGATATTATTTACTTGAAGCCTAGCAATGGCCCTATACTGTGGTGGTGAAATAGCAGACAAAACTACTGAATATTTAATTCTCATTAGTTGTGTATACTGAAATTAAAATATACTAAGATCTCTAATAGGAGATGTATGGATACCCTAAAGTAATCTAGTAATTGTAGGCTGCACAATGTTCTTGTGAGATACTAGACAGAATCCAAATTTGCAAGACCTGTTATAAATATGCACAGTCACTAGACTGGTGGGCATCTGGTCCTCAGGGTCAACTAACAGTGTATGCTTTCCTCACTACCTGGTAGAATCAAACCTTTATCAATTAGTAATAGTAACATGTCTAAAAAAAACACTACCTCACCTGTAAAAAAACTGAAAAACACACACTGTTGGAGAACTTTGGGAACATTACAAGCAATTTAAACTTATGCCACAAAGTGGACAGCCCTAATAGCTGGAGGTCGACATATATTACAGTAATGCATGTTATGCCCACTTCCTTTTAGAACCATCCCGGTACTCTAAAACCTGAAGTGCTTTGTTAAAAAAATAACAAACCAAATGATAACTATGGTTGTGAGTGTTGGCCCCCCCTTCTGCCTCCTCTGCCTCACTGATTTAATGTGGCTGCCCATCAGCTATATGGGCCAACAGTGAACCTTTATATTCAGGAGTCCCACAATGCTCTACCAAAAAAAAAAAAACACAACACAAATTGGTGGTGCCTGCTATGCAACAAATGTCACTTTACCATATATTTAGTTCCCACAAGTGGACTGTAAATTGCATACAGTGGCTGGTATCATAATGAAGACCACTCACATTTTTTTAAAATAAATAACCTGACTGTAACTTGTTTCATAGTCTATATAATGATTTTCTCAGATTTTCTCTGATTTTACTTATTTTACTTTTGCTGTAGAAAGGCCGTTTTTAATCAGATCCCACAAAGAGAAACAGAGGCGGAACACATAATAAGTGATGTTCCAGTGTGACAGTTCAGATGTGAGAGTGATTCTTTCAGTCCATGATTTGCAGACCTTCTCTCCAGCAGAACAAACACAAACACTGTGACAGTATTCAAATAGAAATATATCACTTGTGAAATGATCATTTCAGAGTTTTGTATAGCATCACAGCCATCTAGAGTACCATATTCAAAGAGATAACTAATTAACAACTGGATCATAGAACTCTTTCACAATGTACCCACATTTTATGTTTTGAGTATACAGTAACTTACAACTACGCTTGTCAGTACTGAAAAACCATCTAAAAGACAAGACTATTGACCATTTGAAACAAAAGCTGATTAAAAAACAACAAATTAATAATTAATGCATATGTTTGCTGGATTAAAATACAATGGCAGATAAAATATATCAGTCTAGAGCCACTGTAATTAAACTTCCTGAGAACGATCGATATTACAATAATGATTTTTTTCAAACAGCCTCTTTCACGGTTGCATTATAAACTTGGTTCTTTCCTACTGGATGTATTCATTTAACTTCACCTAAAAACCAAACTCAGAAGAATCAGTTTACTACAGTCAATACAAGATGACTAAAGTCTACCTAGCATTAACCTTTTAAAGAAGAACTAAGCTAATCACTTTTTACACCTTGCACTTTGCTAACCATATTCAATAATGTACCCAATGTAATAGGCAAAAGATTCAAAATGTTAACAACTGTGATCCTGCACTGACTTTAGCAGCTGTCATCATCTGTCAGTGAACACCCATTCCTAAAATAAAAGGCGGTCCAGGCAGAATTAATTAGATGTTCTTGAAGGTTTGAATATTGGCAGACACAAAATTGTGAGCACACAAAATAAAAACCCAAGCTATAATCCCTAAATGGACTTTTGAGGTGCCCCAAGAAAGTTACAATATACAAAACATTAAAAATATGGGGGAGTACACACCCCTAGAAAACATTATTATTATTATACGGGATTTATATTAACACCAACAGTTTGCGCAGCGCTTTACAACTTGAGGACAGACAGTGCAGTTACAATACAATTCAATACAGGAAGAATCAGAAGGCCCTGCTCGTTAGCGCTTACACATATAAAACATCCCAAATATGTTCATCTGCTTAAGTTATGACTCTATGTTGGTAATAAGGTAATATAGTTTTGTTGTTACAAAGAACTTGACCCAAAGAGAGTGGGACAAACAGGCTCTACTTAAGACATGTTATATTTCTCCTTTAGCCAGTTCCTCAACATGTTTCGCAGGATCTGTAACCTGCTTCCTCAGGAGGACATATAAAGAGGCCAACAATTATGCAGTGTATATATTTAGGATACTTTATATACGTGCCTTTTCTTTAACGGTTGTGTCCTTTTTCTAATTTGTATAAACGTAACATATTTCTTCCCACTGCTGATCTCCAGAGGCATCTGAGACAGAGAAGGGGCCCCTTCCACAGTGAGAGACATGATACTAAGAGACAGGATACTAAGTCTATTACAGCCATACTGCACCTGTGCCATACCTGTTCAGCCAACTCTATACTACATTATAACTAACATTTACCGCAGCTTAACCACATCCACCTTTGCACCTGTGCCAAGACTATACCGTACCTATACTGCATGTAGGTTAACTAGGACTGTTGTTAAGTGCAATGATACCTTTAAAGGGCCGAGTGATAGCGCAGAAGAACATCTTAACAGACTGTTCTCTTAGAATTGAATAACAATGGGATGTTACATTTGTCTGGTGAAAGACAGCAAACGGAACCTGACATTATACACATATTACAAACATTAAGGGTTTTATTTGTTACTTTTGAGTGAATGATCAGAAACTCGCAAAATGGGGTGTGGCCAGCGAGCAGTCTTGATAGCTGCACAGTAGCAGAGCTCCTTCCATGACTCGCCATTCTAAGCGTCTGCCAGCTTTCCAGTCTCACAAATCATCACCCAAAAACATCCAGACAATCCCGGCCATGAAGGGAACTATGGCCATGAAGCACAACACAGGCTGCCCAGCAAACTGACAGCATTCATGTACCAGCCATCCATGAGGAGAGGCCAAGATGGCGCCGTCACACTACAAGAAACCACAGAGTCTCTGATAACGGCTCGCCTGGAGGGGCCACTTGCACAGAGGATCACCCTCTCACCTGCCCTGAGAGATCCAATCTCCTCCCCGACAGGCACACCGACCTCTGGAAGCCCAGCCAAGGCAAGGGTCCATCTGGATTCTCCCCACCCGAAGAGGTAGGCCACAGAACCGTTCTTCCAAACGATCTCCTGTCACAAACGAATGATCCTTCGTCTTACCCGAACGAACAGTCGTTGCAAGCGAACAAACTTTCTATTCAACCGATCGTTCCGGATGCAATCTCTTCATTTCCTACAGCAGGTCAACCTGTGCTAGATTCCACTCTAAAAGAGATGCTGATGTCCCTCAGAAGCTCCATACAAAGTGACATGATAACGATGATGCACAAATTTGGTCATTGCATGGACGTACTAGACAACAAGATTTCCCAAATGGAGACCAACATGGGGACTACCGGATCAAGCCACTGAGATCACCTGGCTGAGAGACAAAATTGCAGACATCGAGGACAGATCAAGACACAACAATATCAAGATTCGCAGTGTTCCAGAAACAGTGCAGCCATCTGACCTGTCCTCATTTGCCCGCGGACTAATCAAGTCCATACTACCCGACACCAAGAACATAGAAATGGTAATAGACCACATTCACAGGCTGCCCAAACCCAGCTTCCTCCCGGACAATATACCAAGAGACATGATTTTAAGAATCCACTTTTTCCATGTCAAGGAGCTATTCATGCAAAAAACACGCTCCATGGGAAGCCTACCGGAACCATACAACAACCTACAAATCTTTGCTGACCTATCTCAGCATACTCTTAACAGATGCCGGCAACTGAACAACATCACGAAAACCTTACTTAATAACAGTATCCAATACCAGAGGATAGCACCATCCAAAATCTCAATTACTCACAACGGACGGAAACACGTTGTGACCTCAGAACAAAGTGGCCTATCCCTTCTTTAGGAATGGGGCATCATCCCCGATAACGCTGACAACTCCCCGATGGAACAAAGCGGAGCTAGCCTCGCACGCTCGACCTCCCACCATCGAAGGAACAACATTCAACGCTAACACGAACAAACTACTGGAATTCGACTGTTACGGCGATCATGCAGAAACATGTCCTGCTCGGCTGTGTGCACTTTTTTCCCCCAACTTCTTATTCCTAGGCGCCAGTTGTGCCAGTCACAAAGGAATTCTTTTGAGTTTAGTTTAACTCCTTGTTTTCTATTTTTTTCCTTGCTATTGGTCTACCCAAATAGCTTCTAGTGTTGTCGAGAAGCTGCAGGTTCAATCTACTTTGTTTCTTCAACCAATGACAAGTTATCAACGTGTGCGATAACCTACTCCAACAAGGAAAGGCATCCTTCAAGACCCCAGTCAATACAGTCTTGCTCATTATCTAACCAACCTTATATATTTACCGAACAAATCTACAGTTATTCCTCAACTTACCTGAGAAAACCGACCACTACCCAACATGGTAATCAAAATAGTGTAGATAAACACTAATGGGCTAAACCACCCTGCTAAAAGGAAATCCCTATGGAAATTAGCGGAGGAAACAAAATGCAACATAATATGTGCTCAGGAGACACATTTTCATTCTAGTCACCCACCGATGTGTACCAACATAAACTACAACAAAATATTCACGGCTAACGCTAACCAAAAAAAAAGAAAGGCATCTTAATAGCCATAAGGGACTCACTGAATTTCCAGGTACAAAAATGCATCAAGTACCCTGAAGGCTGTTATCTGATAGTGATAGGCAATATCAATCAGGCGGTTTATACATTTGTCTCGCTTTACGCACCAAATACTCATCAGCTGAGATTAATTTGAAGGCTCCACAAAAAGGTTCTAAAGGCCCAGCAGGGAACGACAATTTGGTGTGGAGACTTTAATATAACCCCGGTCCCACAAATTGACACCACGTCCACCCCTAACAGGGGCTAGACTGCACTCAACCCTTGGCTCTATAAAGCACAACTGTACGATGCTTGGCATTGCCAACTTGCCTGCGAAAAAGATTTCACATTTCTGTCACCAAGACACAATATGTATTCTCACATTGACTTTTTCTTGCTAGATCAGTGGACACTATAAAAGGTTTCTGAGACATCTATACTTCCAGCGACATGGTCTGATCACTCACCCATTACCATCACAATCGAAGATCAAAACAATTCCACAACTCCCTACATCTGGAGGATGAACACGCGCTTACTCCAAATGGAACCATTGGTATCCACTCTAGCCGATGAACTTAAAAACTTTAACTAACATGAAATCTGTGCCGGACCCACACGTAGTATAGGCTGCACACAAAGCAGTAGTACGGGGACTGTGTATACAGCAAGGGGCTAGATACAAGAGGCAAAGGAGGCAGCAGGTTGAGGCAATCTTAGAAGAAATAAAAAAATGTGACCTAGATAACATACGATTCCCATCTGAAACCCTCAAGACAAATTTTTTTAATTTACGACTAAAATTGAGATCCCTACTAATTGAGGATTTTGAAAAAACACAAAAGAGATTCAAAATGAATTTCTACGTCTATGGTAACAAACCAGGTAAATTACTGGCGTCGCAAATTAGAGGCCGCCAACCAAAAACCCACATACCCTATTTGCTTCATCCAATAACCAAACACAAGCTCACTAACACACAAGAAATCGCAAATGCTTTCAGCACATATTACTATAAATTATACAACCTAAGTAATGATTCCGATACTCCCCAACCAGAGGATTACACCATCAAAGCATTCCTCGACTCAGTAACTCTCCCACACTTAACAACTGATCAATTAGACAGTCTCAACGCTTCTTTTACCACATCCAAAATTGAACATGCCATAGACTCTCTTTCAAACAATAAAGCTCCTGGACCAGATTGGTTCGTAGGGGAATATTACAAACAATTTAAACACCTTCTATCAGGGCACCTAACCCAGATGTTCAATACTGCTGCCTCCTCAGCCTCCTTGCCAGCAGAAATGTTGAAAGCGACAATAATTACTCTTCCGAAGCCGGGGAAGGATCCCAATACCCCCAAAAACTTCCGCCCAATTTCCCATCTTAACCATGACACTAAATTGTTTGCAAAAATCATAGCCTCCAGACTAATCGACCTTCTCCCCAGTTTGATCCACTCCGACCAGTTGGGTTTCACCAAAGGCCACCAATCATCGGACGCAACCCGCAGAATGATTAATATCCTACACTAAGCTGGGTTGACGAGAGTGCCTTCTCTGCTTCTGTCTTTGGATGCAGAGAAGGCAATACAATAGTGTCCACTGGGGATATATGAAAGCAAATGTGCAAAAATTTGGCTTCCAGGGTTACATCCTGTCTGCAATTCTAGCACTATATTCTAATCCTTCAGCCCAAGTCCTTCTTTCGTCCATGCTCTCTACACCCTTCAAAATCACAAATGGTATGAGACAAGGCTGTCCCCTATCACCACTAATTTTTAATATAATGATGGAACCGCTGGCAGAAAAAATCAGATCAGCCCCAAACATATCAGGTGTGTCAATGGGCCATCAGGACCACAGAATAAATCTATTCGTGGACGATGTCATTCTTAGCCTCACAAACCCCTCAACTTCCCTGGCTTCGGTGGAACACATACTAGATTCATTTAGTAAAATATCTTACTACAAGGTAAACACCACTAAATCGGTTATTTTGCCCATGGGGGTCCCAAAGACTCAGCAGGAAACATTAGAAGCTCGACACCCATATTCTTGGGCAGAACATTCAATCTCGTACTTAGAAATCAAATTAACCAAAACTACCACCCCCCTACCACTACCAAAAGAACTATATACCTCTCCTTCATAATCTACTGGTAGCTATTAACACCATCCACAAACCGTACTTCACATCGACTCAGAAACCCTGGGGGTACCCGTTTTATTGGCTAAATCACCACAAATGGAACATCATTCTATAAAATGATTTACTTAGATCATACACAAGGTGGCTTCGGTCCCTTCAACTCCCCAAACACTCCGATTCTTACTGTAGCAGGTGCTTATCTAAATAAGACACCAGGACTACCGGGTAACTGTGTGGACTATACAAACCCCGACTAGACTAAAAAAGACGGTCGCCAAGGTAGTAATATAATTTTTAATCACCACTATCCCCTGTCGGAACAGAGTATGGTAAACACTAAAA
>BLSH010430184.1:561941-577999 GCA_018402905.1 Glandirana rugosa
TTTGATATGTGCAGAAAAAAAAACCTAAAGGGTCATCTCCTGCAATCCTTCCTGTACCATTTACTGTAGTGTCCTCCCTGATCCCAGGTTTCCCGGTGAAATCCTGGACGGTAAAAGGCGCCTCACACATCTCGGACCTATATGAGTGAGACTCCATCGAGCCCTTCACGACCCTTACCCAAACCTATGACATATCTAAGAAAGACTATTTTAAATACATCCAACTGACCTATTGTTTACTGAGGAGTCTATACCTACATGGGGACATTGTAGACTACCTGACCAAACCGACTAGTAAAATTAAAGGCATCTCGCTATTTTACAGTCTTATAGGGAATAAGAACTCCTTCTCTAAACTTAAGCCACTTTTAGATTGGGAAAGGGACTTGGGTAAAACCTTTTCCCCCTCTCAATGGATAACAGCCATTAAAACAACCTACGGAGCTTCTAGAGCCGCAAATCTATGGGAACTTAGCCTGAAAATAAACCTAAGATGGTACATAACTCCTCTACAGATTAACCAGTTCTCCCCTAGTACTAACCCCACATGTTGGAGACAATGTGGGAGAGAAGGCAACCTACTACACATCATATGGAAGTGTGATAAACTTACCCAATTTTAAGGTCATAATCAGATGGTACCTCACCCCGACCAAGCTAGCTCGCTTATTCTTCTCAGCTAACCCACAATGCTTCAGAGGTTGCTCCCTCCTGGGCTCAGTGATACATATTTGGTGAGAACGCCCGAGGATAAGACCGTTCTGGAAAAAAAGTTTTCAACCTCATTGAGAAATTGACACAAACCCGGGTCCCCAGGTCCCCTGAGACCGCCCTTCTTAATGCACACATCCCAAACCTGCCCAAACACAAAAATAAGTTAGTTCGATTCATCCTTATAGGAGCTAAGCTTACAATAGCGAAAGCATGGAAAAAACCAAAGATCCCCTTTCCAGCTGCCGTCCGGAAGATCTCATGGATCATGTCCCAGGAGAAACTTTCCAGCATTCTTTCGGACACATCCAGGGAGTTCGAGGACACCTGGGAACCTTGGGCAAAATACATAGGGCTCTCATTTATCCCGGGATAGATAGTTTATTCTGTTACAACATGCTTAACTACACAAAGGTGTCTCTATAACTTCTCCTCTTTTCCTTTCCTCCTCTTCTCTCTTTCCTGCCAGTTCTCCAATTAAACTTTTGTTCACTTTAACGATTGTTATTAAGTCTTTATATGCATTGAAATTTTCTTTTTTACGCCCTTGAATGCCATGCTCTTTAGTAATTTAATTACTAAAATAAGAAGCTAAAACCCAAAATTTTGGAGGTTTTTTTCCCGCCCCTACCTTGGACACAGAATGTTCCCAACTGCGGTGTCCTGGGTCTAGGGACTCCTCTCCCCGCTTCTTGTTTAGTAATCTACTCTGACCAAGGCATCCAATGAAAAATGCTTATTTACCCTGATTCACACAATCACTTAAATGACTCTCTTTTGTCAATTTCTTGCTAACTTGAGCTCACTTTTTGTTTTTGTATCTTCATTTGTATAAACTTCAATAAAAACCTTGAAAGTAAACTTACCCAATTTTGGGGTGAAGTGTTCCTACTTATACACCAAATTATCAATATTCCTATAATTCCAACTCCGGAGCTTGCCCTGATCAATATAGGCATTGACCAAATCACTCACCAATACAAACTAATAACAACCCACATACTCCTAGCGGCCAAACTGGCGATCACCAAATGTTGGAAAAGTTCAGAACCACCCTCCGTCAAAGAGGTAATCACATTAGTCCGCCTCCACAGCTTGTATGAACGAATGTTTGCACTATCTGAACACACTTTGTCCAAATATAACAAAAAATGGTCCGCATGGTTGGACAAAGAAGGGGCATTACCATGAAGAATGTTTTTCCTTATCTCACAGTGTAACTTAACACACCTAATTCAGAGAAATGGGGTGGGTGGGTGTGTCTGCCCCCCCTCCCTCGACACAATATGTTCCCAGAAGGGGTGTCTGGGGGAGGGGGCAGCGGACGCTACCCCCTCACAATGCATAATATGACCGTTGGTACGTACATAAACTTGTCAACTGCTATGCTTCCTTCTCTGTTAATATATACATAACGCATAACCTGTGTTAATCCATTGTATGACAAACTCAATATGTCTGCACTTCTCCTTTTGTTATGTTGCAAAATCCAATAAAAATCATTTGGGAGAAACTCGCAAAACATTTTTTTAATACATAGACCTATAAGTGTTCTGGGACTTTTCCATGTGTACAGAAGTGGGTAAAACCTTATTTCAAGTACAACTAAAGTATTTTTTACTTATTGTCAGTAACCCCTAAATATGTATAAACATTTGTCAAATAACTTCTTATGTACTTAAATAACTAAAACTAGCTTCTCAGATTAATTTGATAGGTTACTAATTTAAACTGCCATTATACATTTTGCATAACAAACGGTAAGTTGTGTATCTATTTTTATAGCGTCAACATGTTCTCTGTTGCTTTATAGAGACCACTTCACATTGGCATCCACTCAGATGCAATCTAATGTCCCTGTTACAATTATACGCCTTTAAGAGAGACACAAGGGTCACTTTGGATTAAAACCAATGAATCTTCCAGTAGGTTTTTGGAATGTGGAATGCAAACATTGGAACATGGAAAAACATACAAACTTAATCCAGATAGTGTTAATTCTTACTTACAATGTTGTCCTTACTGTCTAAATAAACTGCACAATACAAGGGAGAAACTCTGCTATAGTCTATTGACTCACAATCCCAGCTCTTACTCTGAATTTATTCCTGTTCTGTGCTTGACCTGCTGTAGTATAAATAATGCACAAAAGGTCAGAATCTACCAGCCTGTACATTTTTAATTTGTTTAAAGAATATGGGTATGTAAAATCCAGACAGGTCTATGGCAAACCATGTTACATTTTATACATCTCCTTACTTTTTCTTCTTTAGTCTGGTGGTCTGAATGATGTGGCAAATAAAGTGGGTCTGCTGCTGAGTGACTGCAAGACATTCATGTAAGGAATTGAAGTGCAAGATTGTAAAGCGTTAAAGAAGAATTCTGCACTCACCAATCAGAAATTGTGAATCATGTGAATCAGTTCACACATCTCCAGAAATGGCATGGGCCTCAAAGAACAGAATAGACTGCATGCTAAAGACACAATTTATTTTAGTTGTATTAATTATCCCTATTAACCACTTCCCAACCGCCCTATAGACAAACGATGTCCACAGGGCGGTTGCGTTATTCTGGGAGGACGTCTATGGATGTCCTCCCATGAATGCGCTTCCTGAGCGCCCCCTGGGGCGTGCACATGGGAACATCCGTGACCGCTGTGAGCGGCCTTTTACCACATGATCGAGCAGTCAAATGACGGCGTGATCACATGTAAACGAGCCGGCGGAAGTGTCGGCTCTTCTCTCTCCTCTTCGCACCGATCGGTGCAGTGTGAGGAGAGAGGGGGGAGAGAGGACATGCTGCAGCGCTGTGGGCGATGTGTAATGCCCACAGCGCTGCTTAGTGACAGTGTGCACCCCCACCATCCACCCACCATTCATCCATCCACCACCCACCATCCATCCACCCATCCATCCATCCATCCATCCACCACCCACCCAGCCACCCTCACCCCATCCAAGCTCACCCAGCCACCCTCACCCCATCCAAGCTCACCCACCCATTCTCACCCCATCCATGCTCAGCCACCCATCCTCACCCCAGCCATGCTCCCCCATAGCTTGTAGACTCTATAACCTTCACAAAGACCATATAATGTACACCAATTAGTTTTTTTTTTACCAAAGATATGTAGCAGTATAAATTTTGGCCAAAATATATGAAGAAAAATTACTAATTTGCAAAATTTTATAACAGAAACTGAGAAAAATTCATTTTTTTTTACAAAATGTTCTGTCTTTTTTTTAATTATAGCACAAAAAATAAAAAACCCAGCAGTGATTAAATACCACTAAAAGAAAGCTCTATTTGTGTGAAAAAAAGGATGCAAATTTCATATGGGTACAGTGCTGCTTCACTGAGTAATTGCCATTCAAAGTGTGATAGCGCTGAAAGCTGAAAATTGGTCTGGTTAGGAAGGGGGTTTAAGTGCCCAGTGGTCAAGTGGTTAAATGCAAACTGTTCAAAGTTTGCTTCAGATACTGCCATACATAACAACGTAATAATCTGCTAAAAAAAGATGAAAATGATGAACAGATAAACAAACTGTGACTTTCCTCCCGCAATCATCTGGGATTTCATTACACTGTAAAGCTGTAATATGCATAATCTGTGGTAGACACATTTCTAGTTATTGGTCTTATTCATAAACATTAAGAGAGACCAAACCCACTTATATTGAAAACACTGTTCTTTCAAAGCATTTTTATTGATTTTTCGAGAAAAAAGATATTGCCAGTTAAGAGAACCAGTGTGGTTAAATTCTCAAAAATAACCATTATAAATAGTAACATTAAAGCGGAGGTCCGAGGGAAAAAAAAAATTAAAAGTCAGCAGCTACACATACAGTAGCTGCTGACTTTTAATAATAGGACACTTACCTGTCCTGGAGTCCAGCGATGTCTGCACCCACCGCCGATCTTCGGATCGGGGGACGGGTTCAGTCGCCTCCATCGCGGGTAAGGGAACCCGGACGTGTAGCGTTATAGCTTCACGCCGGGCACCTTACTGCACATGCGCGAGGCTCTACCACGCTCTGCTATTGGCCAGGCGGCCAGCAGCAGAGCGAGCAGGGATGAGGGAGCTGGGCTGTTGACATCAGCGGCCACGGCAGCCCGCCAGAGCTCCCGGATGTGTGGAAAAGGACACCTGTCTAAAGACAGGTGTCCTCTTCCCCCTCCCCCCCCCCCCCAAAAGGTGCCAAATGTGACACCTGAGGGGGGGAGGAATCCAACCAGCGGAAGTTCCACTTTTGGGTGGAACTCCGCTTTAAGGCAATGGAATTCTGCTTACAATAATTTTAGGAATGGGGATTTATTTACTAAAGGCAAATGTGCTGTTCACTTTGCAACTAAGATTGCAATTTGTTAGGGAATAATCTCCAGAGCTTAGTGGAGGAGGTGAAATTCTGCTGATTTCCATCATCCGATCATACAGCATGCAAGAAAAAATGCTGTTTTTTTTTCCTTGCATGTAATTAGCTATTCTTTGTAAAGTGAAACTTCACCATATTCGCTAACTTATGGTGCAATTCCCAGAGAACAGCCTTTTTGGTTTTAGTAAATCAACCCGCGTGTCTCCACAGTTGTGATATGCAATTAAGTCAGCTGATCAACAATGAACTACAAAAGCAGACTGTTCACTTTGCAAGGGAAGTAGCACTTTGAAAGGAATTTTTCCCAGAGCTTAGTCAATGTGATGAAATTTGACTTTGTAAAGAATACCCAATCACAAGCAAGGACAATTAAACATAACATTTTGCTTGCACATGACTGGAAGATGGAAGTCAGCAGAGCTTCACCTCATTCACTAAGTTCTGGAGATTCTCTTAAAAAATGAATTTTCGTTAGTAAATTAAAGTGGTTCTAAAGGCAGAAGGTTTTTTTTATCTTAAAGTGGAGTTCCACCCAAAAGTGGAACTTCCACTTTAAAGGAAGGTGACCCCTGACATGCCACAATTGGCATATCTTTTTTTTGGGGGGAGGCCGGGGACCCCGTTTTCACAGGGTCCCACATCCACTTCCTCTCCTAGAGCCACGGCTCCGGAAGGAAGTTCACTCCCCCTCCCTCTCTGCGATCTTCTGGGACACAACACAGGTCCCAGAAGATACGCCAGCCATTCACAAGGTGCAGCCTAACTCGAGCATGCGTAGTGCGTACCCGGCTTTGAAGCCAAAGCCGGATGCCCACACTTGTGATGCCGGTGCCGCCGAGGGGAGGGGGAGAAGAGCGAGCCCTTGGGCAACCACATCGCTGGAGCCTGAGACAGGTGAGTGTCCGATTGTTAAAAGTCAACAACTACACTTTTTATAGCTGCTGACTTTTAACTGGGTGGAACTCCCCTTTAATGCATTCTATGGTTTAAGATAAAAAACCTTCTGTGTGCAGCAGCCCCTCTCAGCCCCCACCCCCAATACTTACCTGAGCCCCATCTTAATTTGTTGATGTTGCACGAGAGCTTCGGCTGTCTGGAACTTTCCCTCCTCATTGGCGCTTTTGGCTTCCACTGCTGTCAATCAAAATCAGTGAGCCAATAAGGACAGAGAGGGGACGAGGAATGGACACACAGAGCAGCGTTCAGCTTGGGTGCCACAATAGCAAGCTGTTTGCTCTGGGGGCACTCGGCAGGAGGGAGGGGCCAGGAGCGCCAGCGAGGGATCAAGAAGAGGAGGATCTGGGCTGCTCTGTGCAAAACCACTGCACAGAGCAGGTAAGTATAACATGTTTGATATTTTTAAACAAAGAAAAACAAGACATTAATATCACTTTAACCCCATAGAGTTCCATAACACCAAAACACTTTAGGTAAATAGAATGTAAAATAAAAACAGATAATTATAGGGTAATGAGCCCATGAAATATATATATGAGAATGGGATATAAAAAAGGTTGATATATAAACAGGAAATCGGGTTAGGGAGGAGGGGTTCCATTTCGCAGGGTTGCTTGCTACTAAAATACTGTTCTAATATTTCTCGTGCCTTCAACTTATAAAACTCTAGTAAGATATAACTTCAAGGGAAGGTTTGAAAGATAGTTCAATATACCACAAAGATACCTGATTATAATATTTTCATTTTCAGCTGCATTCAGCAATGTGTTCACAATAGAGAACATTGACACTTTGAATATAAACACATATTCAGGCTACTTGAGAACTTTATAAATGGGAGGAGCAAGGTTGCAGGAAGAGTATATGATTACTTATCATTACTGGGGTCTAGTCATTGTCACAATCACTACATTTTTTTGCAATGTCACTGTCCCACATATTATGTCCATGCTTATGGCCTACCAGCCTCCTTGTCACTATTTAAAGTGGTAGTAAACCCTCCTATCATTTTCAGCCAAGGAAGCTGCCATCTTGGCCTCTGTTTAACCTAAAACTGCCATGATGCTGCGCATGTGATCAGCTATGACACCAGCCATTGGATGGTTTGACAGTTTGGTTTAGAGCACAACCAATGGGAGTGTTACATTTCCGGCACGTGCTGGAAATGTAACTGGTTTTTAAACTGTTAAATGGATGGGTTTACTACCGCTTTAATTTTGCCTTTCTCTATTTGCCTGTTACTCTGTGTATTCTATGTTCCCAAATGTCTACATGCCACAATGAAATGTATCAAGCAACTGACAAGAAAATTGTTTGCTAGATTTAGTGAAGTGAATTTCAATTTCCTGGCATTGCATATCAAAGAGTTTATAACTCATAAGTTATGTTCTCCTCAGTGTGGCCAGGGTAAACAATGCTGATAAATTCAGCTTTCTTCAGAATGAAACAAAACAATACACTTAATTATCCATGTTTTTGCAATTATCTGAGCTGGCAGGAAGCAGATGGCCACTCAATATTTTAGTGAGAAATAGATTTATATGGAATATAAATTCTATTTCAAAAATTATTTTATATAAATTAACTCTCCGAGCAATTCTAAGACGAAGAAGCAATTTCTCACAATCATCTTTTATACAATGAGTAAAACAATAAAACCACTTACTAGCAATTTCACAGTATAAAGATTTGATGCACAGCCTGGCTGACAATTTCTGCAATTCCACAATTCAAGCATCACTAATACAAACACAAGATCAAAATATACTGTGCGATTGTATTCAGAGGTTTATGCACAAATGAGTCACCATATGTAGAAATACCAATCTCAAAAAAAACATGCTGCTTCTATCAAATATTTACGAGGCAAAACTAATGTGTATTTAGCATTAAAAGACAATGTAAATATAGATATGCGTGTTCGCTCATATGCTGATATCTGAAAACTTATGCGTACACAAGCTCAAATAAGACAGTAAAAACCAAAGGGGAAGTATAAGGCCCCTAGAACATATCCTTTCACTTAGACATGCTGCATAAAATGAAGCAGCAAAACCCAGACTTCAATTTTAGAATTATATAATGGAAACTGGCAAAGAAAAGCTAAAAGGGTGTTGCAGTAACCAAACCAAAACCAAACCGTAAAAAAAAATCCTCAAATAGGAAAAACTTTATTATAAGCATTTCAAAGCAGCAAAAAGAAATAAATAAATAAAAAATAATAATATAATAAACTATAGACCTTGCTCAGGCTAATCTCGGTCATCTCTAAATATAAACCATGCCCAGTAAAAAGTGTGCTTCTGATATTTTAACCAAGACTACATTTATACTCTAGCCACCCATATTCCCTCAGTAATGAGTCACCATGCCCCAGCACTGTAGGAGAGGATATACAAATATAACACCCCATAATACAATCAATCTACTTCACTGAATCCTCTGTAGTAGGAATAGATCTTGGGACACGAAGCAGACATCCAGTTAATAATGCAGCGTGCTGCCTACCATCTGTTAATGGTCTTCTATGCATTGAGGTTGATTTACTAAAGGCAAATCCACTTTGTTCCACAAGTGCACTGTTAGTGCTCAACAAGCAAGGAAAATAAAGAGCATTTTTGCTTGTACATGCTTGTACATGATTGGATGATAAAATCAGCAGAGCTTCCCCTCATTTCAGATCTTCCCCCTCAGATCTACAGCGACTGCACTTCCAAGTGCACTTTGGAGCATTAGCAGTGCACTTGTGGAGCACTAGCAGTGCACTTGTGGAGCAAAGTGGATTTGCCTTTAGTAAATAAACCCCAGTGTCTTATACTCTAAAGTAGCAAGGCATAGAGAAAGCACACTCACACTACATTATCATATCTTTTGGAAACTAGTGGTCTTTGCCACTAGTTATGCTTTAGTCCTTCGTCAGGGTTTGTGTGGCCTACCTAGAAAAAGAATGACAGTTCACAGCTTACTGTGGCCTCACTATGACATTTGATCCTAAATATTTGTTTTTACGGATAATCAAAATCAAAACCAAAAACAACATTTATATATTATGTGCTAATTTGGAGTTCAACCCTTGGATACAAACAACCCCTTTTAAGGACCAACGTTAAAAGTATTATACAAATATGATAAATTAAGCTGTAGATTACAGGTCACACTCCATAGATCTTTAAACTAAAACTAATTTAAGTGAAAACCTATAACAATATTTACATATGTGTGATCTATGACATTTTAAGCTAAGAGGGTAGAAATGAGAAAACACAAGTAAAGAGCAATTTGTTTCAATCATTTTATTGAAACAGTGGGTTTTTGCTCCAATTAAGTCCCTAAGGTATTAAGATACACTAAAGGACCAGTTTACATGGCCAGTTCCCGGGCCAAACCTTCAGGGCAGTGGTGGTCTACTTAGTAAACATGGTTGAGGGAGCTCAAGTGCTGCTCCTGACATGTTCATAGGATAGTACAATGGCTTTAGTAAATGTGACATTATTATTAATTGGGATGGTAATAATAGGATATTTAAATCTTCTAATTGTACTATGGACAAACCATTGTTCCAGAAAGCTGATTTTTGAGTTGTTTTCTCCCCTAGCTCCTTTCCTCATTGCCTATGCAACAAAGTAAGGAGATGGAAGTTTTAATTCATATTTTCTTTCTCTTTCAGTGTTATGCTTGCAGGGAAAAAAAATCATCTGAGTTAGCTAAAAATCAAGATAAAATCAAGCTGTGTTTGCTTGGACAGGAATTTGCATGATGGCAACATATTCACAGGTTTGAAATCATTAAAACTCTTGATGACAATGAGCTTGTTAAAAGACAAGCGTGAGTGACTCCACTTTCGTGGAGAAAAAAAAATTGGCATATGCAATTGCAACACAAACCATACTGTAATATCATGTTTTTAACGTGACCTTTCCTTTAATTACCTTCCTTTAATTTCCTTTCAATCTTCAGCTTTGTCATTTTCTGTAAAATTCATTGCAATTGGGCAACCTGGATGAATTCTGTACACAGTTGGTGTATGGAATGCTGCCAGAAATGCCATTTCATGCTTATGTGATTGGCTCATTGATTTTCCCAGAAGTCTGCACTATGATACATATCAGATTTTGGGCATCTCCTGCAGCAAAAAATCACTTCTAAATGACTGCAGACCATGCCACTCTCCACATTAGAACCCTACAAGTGCATCAGCTGATTAATATTATAAAAAAATACTCCCATTCAGAATCAGTATCCAAAAGACATAGAAGAACAAAGAGCTATTTCTTTAGAGCAGAAATAGGACCATAGGATTATAGCATCCAGAAAGGGATTGATTTTTTTTTACTATTTAAGCTTACTCAAGAAAAGTAAAAACATTTAGAGTGTCTATTGTCTTTGTTGTGGCCTAAAGATTATTGGGGAGAGAAAACATTTGAATGGGTCTGCTGAAATAATTCTTTAGGTTTTAAAATATTCAAGTATTGCATTCATTTTTCATGGAAGGTCTGCTTTAATGACCCTCTTCAGGAGCTTCCAAAAAAACAAAAAAGATTCCATATGTTGTTGTCAATACGCAATAGATCACTATTGTAATGTGTTGCTGCAGGTGGAGACAGGGCAGACATTGAGTCACCGAAAGTGCCTATAACCGCACAATTGAGGTCATGGAGTGCCCTACAGAAGTATGACAATCCTAAGTATCCTGGATCATTCACTCAGCTAATGAATCCTGCAAATTATAAGTGGAGATCAGATTCCTAATAGTAAATCATTCATTTCTCATGTAAATACTAAATATACTGCAGGCTATTGTCATTTCCTTTGTTGGTCTAATTCTGATGAAGGACCAACTTTTTGTTCTGGCGATAAAACTATTTCAAGTGGATTTCCCAGAGTACTGAGGTGGAAAGTGCTTTGCTACACCTTTACAATAAAAAGGACAAAGCCTTTTTAGTTAGTATAAAGAAGAGAAGAGTTAGAACCATGTCAGGTTTTGTTTTTTTCCCCAATCCTGGTCATCTTGAGAAGCTTTCCCTTCTCTTCCTGCTTTGGAGACAAAACAAGAGGTAACATGGTACATGATCAAAGTGAGGGGAAATCACCTCCAAGTCAGTTGCCACCCTAACAGGTGACACCATTGGATGATCTGAACTTCAGTTCTGGTAACAACTTAAATTATTTGGATTTCTATTCACATTCTGTCCCTGTGTCAATGGACATCAGGATAAACAGAAAGGCTGAAGCTCCTAATACATACTGTACAGCAATAAAAAGTTTATATATGTTCAGGTAAAGGTAATCTAATAGATTACCCGGACAGTATTAATGTGACCAAAAAAAGTGTATGTGGGAAGTAATCAAAGATTCATTTAACCAGCAAATAATTAGTTCAAATATCAAAAAAATTCAAAAGATTCCAATAAATACACATGTCTTAAATCAAAGTCATAAAGTGCTTCATGCTGTGCAATCAACCATCAACGTCTATATGCACAAATGGTAGAAATATTCCACGTTTTTATGTATAATCAACAGTCCTCTGGAATTCCTCTAGGCAAAAAAGTATATATGGTGACTTCAGACACACTCCTGTGTATGGTGGTTCACTGCATGCTCCGTGCTCCCCAATTCCCAGAAAACTCACCAGACTGCGGTCCCCACTCAGGGGTGCTCACATGGATGTCACAACAGACAAACGTGGATTGGAGCCATGGTCTTCCCCGTGGTATAAGCATGTAACGAGAATGAGCAGTATCTTGTGTGATATGTTTAAAACAAGGTTCTTTATTAATAGTCTAAAACCAATGCACTCACATTTTAGTAGTACACATCAGACACGATATACAGAATCCCTGGAAGTCCGCCGTGTTCCCTGCGTTCCCGCACAAACGGTCGGTCGGCTCTGGTGTGTACGTTCAAAGATGGATGCTGCCTGCACAGGGGATAGCACGGGACATTGCAGGCTTCGTTTGTAGGTAAGTAACACATAATGGGCTACCCTGTGATGCATAGTAGCCCATTATGCTTTTACATTGCAGGGGAATATAGAGGAAGTAAACCCCATCAGGGTTTCCTTCCTCTTTAACTGTTTTACTTTAAAACCATGTAAATAAATTGTTTCACAAACCAAGACTACTATACGAATACAGCTGCCTTATTCTGATTAATAAGTACAAATAGGAAATGTACAAGATATTTAAAAAAGGTTTATACTACCGAGTTCATAGATCTACTAAGCCTTAAAATATGAGAGGAGCATTAATTCTTAATTAAATAGGTAATATGATTTTAATGGGAGTGCCACTAAGCCTGACTATAATTCTAACTAGTTTCTTGACCTAATCTCTTTTAAAACCATTTTCTTTTCTGTGAGCAGTAAAAAAATGGCAAAAAAATACTTTCTCATTTTAAGGAAGCACTATAATTTTTATGCATATTTAAAGCTACAAAATTATAGGCATGCTACTCTTCCAAAAACCACGCTCACAAAATAACATAAAAGTACTCTGAAATACAAATGAAACTATTTAAAAACTTAACACAAAGTTATTAAGAAGAAAAAAGTTCAGCATAATGAATATGGCCTTAGAAAGATGGAGGGCAAGCTGGAAATAAGCTGGAAATAAAAGTCTGAATTCAAAATAAAAAGATAATTTAATTTCTAGTGCTATGAGAATATTTAACATATTGGCTCTGTGTACTAAAAATGCTAGGAGTTATGAGTGCCGACAGAGAGGTTGCTACCGCTAAGCACCCAGGGCATGTCCCCTGCATCTCCAGCACCTACATCCCTCATGCCGTGATCCCCAGCCAGGGCAGCCACTGCGACACCCGCTATCTCTCCCCGCTGGCAGCCTGTCACAGCAGTTCATTTAGAGCTGCTGGGAAGCTTCCCTTGGGCTCCTCCTTGGCACTGGAATGAACACGAATGGGAGGAAGAACATCTCCCATGCTGTGCTGTGTCTGAGGTCTGTAAGTTCAGGGGAGCCAGAATGAACTGGGGGGGTTGATCTTGGGAAGAGAGCTGAGCGGATTTGTGCTGGGAGGTGGGATTTGGATAGGGAAAGATAAGAGTATTTGTTCAGGGAGAGGGGATTAGGGGTGGGAGGAGAATTGTGCTACACAATTAAACTCTTTTTACAGCCGGGGCATTTTTAAAGAACCAAGACCTTTGGCAGGAATGATGCCAGCTTCTCCAGGGCAACAAGGGAATATCCTGCTTCAATAAAGACAGAATCAATGTAATTTAGCTCTCAGAGTGAGATGAGAAGTTCTCCTCCTTTTCATGAAAAATTGAGGCCGCAAGTGCCTCTATGATCTAAGGCCTTAAACAAGGGAGATAGCCTTCCCATAATGGAGGAGATTCTGCAGACCCCAACTGAGCTGTTAGCTTAGTGTGAGCTGGCAAGACCTGCTAACCTTTTTCCTCCTCTCCTTAAAATCCACAATTGAAGCGAGTAAAAAAGACAACCCAAGGGTTACTCACGACTCTGCACTGCAGAGCAAGAAGAGTAATACCTTCTATGACCAGTTACTCTAGAAGGAGCCCAGAAAAATGGAATCACTCTGCCTATGTGTCAGGAGAAAGCAGGGAGTGGAAAAGCATCTTCCTGTGCCAGCTTTTGCCTGCCATGGGACTAAAAGGAAGTCCTGGTGGAATCAAAGCTGTGTAGACCCAGAAGAATATTTGTATGAAATAATTAATACAAATAGGGAGTCATTTAATACATTTAAAATATCAAATTTGTAGTAAATACCACAAAATCGCTAAATATGTGCAGCAAATATCAACATACGAACAAGTCGGAAGTGACGAAACGCATCTAATACGGCAACTCAGATACCACGCTCGACTGTACGAGTGTCATTGCTGTGCTAATAGACAGTAAGGAGATTTGACACCATTGATGTAAGATACAGAGCGGTTGATCGAATTGGATGTTTGTGTAATAAAGTTTTCAAGAAGGTTTTACACTATCTGAGGTTTCTTGTATGATTTGTTCCCACATGTGGAGTGGAGTGGCTTGGATCCAACATATGAGCACCGATCTTGGAGTCAATTGGAGTATGCCATATAAGCAGTGATTTTATGATGTTTATCATCTGATGTCCATTAGGGTGATTGAATCACTGAAGCACATTGGTGGAGTATATGGGTGTCATGTATGGACACTCGTCTTCACATATGAGACTGTGATGCATTAATGGACGTTTTTTATGGACTATATTTTTTGATATGCACATTTAACTATATTTTTATATGATTTTGCATTATGCACATATGAAAATACACTGTAGGTTCATGTGTATTCATCATTGCGCTCCTGTGAATTGATTGGAACTCACCAGTTATAGGTTTTCACCATCTGTATAAATAAAAAATATGTCTTGGTGTAGGCACTTGGTACAGATGGCTTAGGAGGGCTGGGCACTGCCATGGGAAACTTGTACCAAATCAATTTTATTAAACTGCTTAAAGAACAACTTTAAAAATTCCCAATTCTCTTATGTAAAATGCCCTTACCTACCTGTCAACTTGCACAACTGTATGATGTATACAACCTACTACAACAAAAAAATGCAGTTTAAATTGCTAGTTAATAACAGATCCATGTTGCCTCATTCTGCTCATCTACTGTATATCAAACTCTTTTTCCTAGATGAGGGTCTGGTATAGATGTTAATAGGGTTACCCCAAGCCTAAAAAAATTAAAATAAAAGTGTCTCATTCTTCCTAAAAATGGGGGGGGGGGAGCGACTCCACACAAAAAAAGCTTGGAGTCCACACCAGACCCTTATCTGAGCATGCAGTCTGGCTGACCAAGAAAGGGGGAGGGTGACCTTGTTTACATTTTGGGTGCCCTTTATTAAAAAAGTCTCATGTTGTAAATCCATCACTAATCACATTGTCCAGTGATGCAGATCTTCATCAATCATGATGAATGGGCCCACCGACCTGATCCACTTCCTCACTGCGAATAATAGCTCCTGATCCCCACCACTAAATGTAAACAAAGACCCACTGGACCTTTCTACTCTTCAACATGCAGACAAGATGCTTTGCCATGTAGGGAAGATGAGGCCTGGTAAGGTTAGGGGGAGGGGCTGAATCCTCACCCCACCTCTTTCCTGACCAGCCAAGCTGCATGCTTGGATAAAGGTCTGATATGGCTTTTGAGGGGGACAACTTGCTTTATTTCCTGTTTATTGTATAGGGTTCCCCATTAAAATCAATACCAGATTGGAAGGGCCAGGTTTGGAATTTGGGGAGGATCCCACACAGCTGGGAATCTCTGGCTGACAGCTGAATGGACTGGGGGAAGACAAGCTATGGTTGTTAGACGCGGACCAGCCACCGGCTCCCCGTCAACCTGGAGTTTGCATTTGAAAACCTTAAAAATATATCACATGCATTAAATGAATCAAAATTTGGACACAATATCTAACTCTTAGTGAATTGATCCCCCCCTCCTTTTCTCTCTTTGCCTGATAATATTTGAACATACAAATGTCCACTTGGCAGCAAGAGAGCAGATCTTTGGGACAAAACGGACCTGACTTTAAACCCCTAACAATTATATATTTAAAGCGGAGGTCCGAGGGCTAAAAAAAAAATTAAAAGTCAGCAGCTACACATACAGTAGCTGCTGACTTTTAATATTAGGACACTTACCTGTCCTGGAGTCCAGCGATGTCGGCACCCGCCGCCGATCTTCGGATCGGGGGACGGGTGCAGCCGCCTCCATCGCGGGTAAGGGAACCCGGACGTGTAAGCAGTACAGCTTCACGCCGGGCACCTTACTGCGCATGCGCGAGCTCTGCCGCGCTCTGCTACTGGCCAGGCGGCCAGTAGCAGAGCGAGCAGGGAGGAGGGAGCCGGGCTTCTGACGTCAGCGGCCGCGTCCGCCGGCCAGAGCTCCCGGAAGTGTGGAAAAGGACACCTGTCTAAAGACAGGTGTCCTCTTCCCCCTCCCCCCCGAAAGGTGCCAAATGTGACACCTGAGGGGGGGAGGAATCCAACCAGCGG
>BLSH010430184.1:597053-607999 GCA_018402905.1 Glandirana rugosa
CCGACGTATTCACGGGGGTGGACACTATGACCGACGTTTTCACGGGGGTGGACACTATGACTGACGTTAAATGGGGGTGGACACGGTGAACGACATCACAGGTGGGGGCACTTTTGCAGCCAGTATCACAGGTGGGGGCACTTATGCAGCCAATATCACAGGTGGGGGCACAGTTGCTGTCAGTATAACAGGTGGGGGCACTTATGCAGCCAATATCACAGGTGGGGGCACTTATGCAGCCAATAACACAGGTGGGGGCACTTATGCAGCCAGTAAAACAGGTGGGGTACATTGCAGAGACCACCCCCCAAGGTCGGGACAAGTCCCGCACTTACCCTATCCAATAGGCAGGCAGGAGTGTTGCAGAGTTCAGCATGCGGAGAAGCAGGCTGTGAGTCTGCAGAGATCGGCATGCGGAGAAGTGGGCTGTCCCTCATCGTCGGTAGGTCGCCGGGCGGTCAGGGTCTCCGTGGGAGCGGGAGTCACGTCCACTGCCATTGTGACCTGCCCCCGGCCACCGCATCCAATCACACTGAGCCGCAGGCTCAGGGTAGCCAATCAGGCTATGTGTGTGCACGCCTGTTCAGCGCACACACATAGACTTTAATGGCTGACAATAGGCTCACTACTTCAGCCTAGGAACCAAAAAAAAAAGAAAGTCAATGTACCGGCCCCACCTGTAGGGGAGCCGGGCTGACTTTTTTTTTCTTTTTAGCTGGTGGGGAGGCGGCGCCCATGCGCCCCTCATACACTAGCTGCCACTGATTGGATCGGAAAGGGACTGGTGGTCCATTTCCATCTGACAGCCCCATAGTGAACAGCGGGGCTGTGTCTTGTTTTGGCTATGGACAGAGAGATCACCTGCTGAGCAGGTGGATGCGCATTATGGAGACCACGCAACTGAAACCAGCCTATGGGTGCTTGGACTTTTCAATTGAACATACAACTTTATATATAGTAGGAAGTAAAAAATACTGTTTTTTTTCTTCAAAATGTTAGGTCTTTTTTCGTTTATAACGCAAAATAAAAAAAATTAAATACATTTAGTTTGGGTGCGGTTAAAGTAGCTCAGTGTTGAATAGAAAAAAATGGCCTGGTCATAATGGGGATAAAGTCTTCTGGAGCTGAAGTGGTTATACATGCACAATTAATTTTGGAATATGCATTGATATATGATCCTATGTATGCACTCTTACATTTTTCACTAATCAAGCTTTGTTATTTTATTCATTTGGAGGTTTTGTTATTTGCACTTTCATTTGTTTGCTTATGTTTGACATCTGATATTACTGGGAAATGCACCTGCATATTTAAACAGTTACTTGCTAGTTTTGTATGCTAAGCGCAAAACATGTTTACGTGATAATGCTTACATACTTATGCCATCAAGGACTCTGATTGTTCAAACCATTTGTTCAGTAGATATATAAAACATTGTAAAATGTTGTATTTGTTGTTTGTTAAACTTTATATTTGCTACTATGAATTAAAGCGGAACTTCAGACATTTTTTCATCTTTCCATCTATTAAATCCTTTGCCCTCGTTGTTTTAACTTTGGATAGTAAAACTTTTTTTTCTGCCAGTAAATACCTTTTACAGCCCAACTGTTTCTTGGCTGGAAAAATGCCTCGGCGTTTGCCAGGAAGGGAGGGGGGGATGAGTCATATGAGGGCCAATGAGAGCTTCAGAGCTGGAAGAATGCCTCTGTGTCTGTGTAAATCAAGGAAGTGAACAAGCAGCAGCTTCCGCTGCCCACAATTAAAATGTATGCAGCCAGACTCAGTGGAGGGAGATTTCTGCACATATTTGGCAAGTACAGAATCACAGTATATATAAAATAATATGCAAAGTGGTGGAGGGAAGCTTCAGAATAGCAAAGATGTTTTTATTACGAATGATGTGAGCAGACTGCAGTTCCTCTTTAAATAAACGTTGCGAAGGCTTCACAAACTTTTTATTACAATCAACCAGTTCCTGACCAGCTCGCGTACATTTACTGCTGCAGAGTGGCAGCGTCCCGCGAATTGCCGCCTATAAACAGCGGCTCGTGTCCGCCGCAATCTACAGAAGTTTGGCCGCGGCTCGGGCGGACTCGATCTCCAACGGCGAGCCGCAATTGCCTGGCAGAAAAGAAAAACAGGGAACCACCGATGTAAATACGGCGGTTCCCCGCTCTGTCAGGCAGCATGTAAAAGATCTGCTGATCCCTGTCACAGCCCCCTCACAGTTAGAACACGCCTAGGGAACACAGTTAACCCCTAGATCACCCCTTGCAGGTTAACACCTTCACTACCATGTCATTTACACAGTAATCAGTGGATATTTAAATTTCTGATCGCTGTATAAATGTCATTGGTCCCAAAAAAGTGTCAAAATGTCCGACATGTCCGCCCCAATATTACAGTCCCGATAAAAATCGCAGATCGCCGCCATTACTAGTAAAAAAAAACACCACAAATTAATTCTCGTGGTTTGTAAATGTGGCAACTTTTGCGCAAACCAATCAATAAACGCCAATTGCAATTTTTTTTTACCAAAAATATGAGGAAGAATATAGATCGGCCATAATAGATGAATACATTTTTTTTTTATATTTTTTATTTGGATATGTATTTTAGCAAAAAGTAAGAAATTGTTTTTTTTTTTTTGCAAAATTGTCACTTTTTTTTGTTTATAGCGGTGATCAGAAATGATGCAGAGGTGATCAAATACCACCAGAGCTCTATTCATGGGAAAAATAGGACGCAAATTAAGTTTGGGTACAACGGCACAGGACCGCACAATTGTCAGTTAAAGCAACGCAGTGCCGAATTGCAAAAAGTGCTCTGGTCCTAACGTGGGGCATCCTTCTGGTCCTTAACCACTTAACGCGAATCGCCGGTTATAAACGGTGGCAGCTTTAAGTGGATGTATCGGGGTATAGCCTGCAGCTACAGGCTATACCCCGGTACCATTATCGCGCTTGAAAGACCGCTGTGCAAATACGGAGTGAAAAAAGTATTGCAATGATTGCCATTTTATTCTCTAAGGTGTTTGACAAAAAACAATATATAATGTTTGGGGGTTCTAAGTAATTTTCTAGCAAAAAGAAAATGATTTTAACTTGTAAACAACAAGTGTAAAAAAAGGGCTCCGGGGTTTAAGTGGTTAAGTGGTTAAAAAGAGGGGTATTTTTTACTTTTGTCTGGTAAGAGCAACCAATTCCAGATCCACAAATCTGGATCAGAGCTGCATGTCACCCTGTGTGAGGATGGAAAATGTACAGTATGTACTTTGGGACTTCCCTCTGAATTGTTAGATGCCTTACCTTACATGTAGGGAGGATGTCATTTAAATTAATTACTTTGGTGTTAATTTTAGTTATTTATTTATTACAGGTACTTATAGAGTGCTCTCAATTTACATATTTTGTACATTCACATCAGTCTCTACCCTCAAGTAGTTTACAATTTAAGGTCCCTAACTCACATTCATACATACACATACTAGGGCCAATTTAGACAATAGCCAATTAACCTACCAGCATGTCTTTGGAGTGTAGGAGGAAATTGGAGTACCTGGAGGAAACCCATTTGCTGCCCCTGCTGGCAGAATAAAATAGCTCAGCAGGAGTGATTCCGAAATCCACATTGAATGTGTGTCAGGACACCTGGGGTCAGGTGACATATGCGCACCACTGGGGTGCGAATCGCACCACTATGTTGCGAAGCACACCACTAAGGTTGTGGACCTATAGCTGACTGCTGCTAATGAGCTCTGGCTGGTACGGGAAGATGGGCTCCTGGAGCACTGACACTGAAACACAGTGAGCTAGTGCATTGGTTTCCCCAGGGTGCAGAGTCTAAGAGCCAGTAGGTATTTGCCAGAGCCTCTGGTGGTGAGGATGGACTTGGCTGCAACTGGATCCAGGTTGCGGCCCCTGGGGCCCCCTAGCTCCTGCTCAGCTGGCTGCAGATGGAAGAGAGGAAGCAGCAGCGCAGGAACAGCAAAGCTAGTCAGTGGTCTAGCCAAGGTCAGGGCCACAAGCAGACAGGGAAAGACAGAAAAGTACACCAAGGTCGGGGTATTAAGCAGACAGGAGAAACAGAGAACAAGCCAAAGGTCAGGGTATCAAGCAGGTAGGGATAGTCAGAACAAGCCAAAAGTCGGTAAATGGAAATAGACTCAGAGCATATGACAGGAACAACTACACACAAAGCCAAACACACACAACAATGATCGACGTGGAGGCTTTGCAGCACATGGTCTTAAATAGCATTTCCTTAAATGGAGACTGGGGTGGAGTTCACTGAGAGGAGAGTACTTAGCCTACAGGTGATGATGTGCACGGGCTTTAGGCTGACACAACCAAGAGGTAAGCAAACAGGCAGGACATGAATGTTACTATGGGTTCATGACAATGTGTGGATGTGGGAATCAGTTTGTTTATTTTTCTCATTCAACCCGCCGATTGAATGAAAAAAAAAAAAAAAATATATATATATATATATATATTATATATTTATCTCTTGCCTTAAGCAGAATGGTTAGTACTGGAGGTAGCATTTACCTTTACCATATCCAAAAACGTAATCATAAGGCATTCTAATATTGGCTAGAAGACAGAATAGAAGCAACCTTGGCTTCACAAGTCTTGTTAGTCATTTTGAAAACAGTGCAGATAGGCCAGCCTGCAATGGGATGCTAAATATATGAATAATGCATGTAGCCTAAAAACAAAAATTCAGCAAAATATGCAAACAAGGCAATTTGCAAGAACTATTACATATCCATCTGGGAGTCATTTAAACATGCTCAGTAAAGCATTTATGTTTTTTTTTTACTTCTATATTATGGCAGAAAAAGATTTAGATTTGAATTACAACTGAAAATTAGGTCTCAATTATGCTGACTGGCATGAGAACTGGAAAATAAAGACTTGTCTGTAGTGTCATGTGCAGATGTACTACTTACAATGACATGCTGAACTTCTCAGACCACTCTGAAATCAAATTCTAAGACATTAAAACTGATTGCAGCAAATACGCCTCTTCGATCGTAAGTACTTAGATTGCATTCCTTTGTCCACATAATCATACAGTTCAAACTTTGAATGAATATTCAACTGCATGATAACATTCAAAATATTCCGAAAGGAAGAAGAGCTACCATTACAAACATTTGCTAGTAAAGAACTTATGATCAAGTATGATAACTGACATTTGCCAGAAAGACATTTTAAAAAGACTCCTGGATAGAACAGACATTATCAGACCCTTAAACATGACCCACTACATATTGTAAAAAATAGTTTGCTTCTAAACTTTTCCCACCATTAAAAAAAGTAAAAAATGGCATTTGGTACCCTGGCTAGTGGGTCATCCTGAAGGCTCTATAATACAGCAAACTGCAAGGCTTCATTACCAATGAAAAGTGCAATGTGCAAGGCTCCATTCACACCAAGTTTGTATTAATAACAATGATATATTAGCTTAGACAAGCTGAAATACTTGGTGAAACATTAAATAAAAAAGAATTATAAAACTGTTTAGGTTAGGCCCCTTTCACACTTGTGCGACCTGAAAGTCATGCGATTTTGCCACGATTTTGATGTGACTTTAAGCAATGCCTGTGTAATCTTAAGGTCTATGGACCTCAAATCGCATCAAAGTTGGACCAAAGTAGTGCGGGGACTGACTTGAAGTCGCACAGATATGAATGGTACTCATTGGAAATCATGGGGTACAACTTGTCATCCAACTCTGCAGTCCCAAGTCGAAGGACAAGTCGCACAAGTGTGAAAGGGGCCTAACTCTGCTCTGTGATGGTATACAGCCAAACCTTTTGAGAATAACAAAAAAATATTTTTCACAAAGTCTACTGCTTCAGTATTTTTAGAGCTTTCTGTCAGATGTTACTATAATATACTGAAGTATAATTACAAGCATTTCATAAGTGGCAAAAACTTTTATTGACAATTATATTAAGTTTATGCAAAGAACTATTATTTGCAGCATTGGTCCCTTCTTTTTCAAGCCCTTGCAATTTGCCCTGGCATGCTGTCAATCAACTTCTGGGCCACACCCTGACCGATAGCAGCCCATTCTTGAAAAATCAATGCTTGGAGTTTGTCAGAATTTGTGGGGTTTTTCTGTTCAACCGCCTCTTGGGGATTGACCACAAGTTCTCAATGGGATTAAGTTCTGGGGTGTTTCCTGGCCATGGACCCAAAAAATTGATGTTATTTTCCCCAAACCACTTAGTTATCACTTTTGCCTTATGGCAAGGTGCTCCATCATGCTGGAAAAGGCATTGTTCCTCACCAAACTGTTCTTGGATGGTTGGGAGAAGTTGTTCTTGGAGGATGTTTTTTGTACCATTCTTTATTCTGTGGTTGTGTCCCTGGGCAAAGTTGCGAGTGAGCCCGCTCCCTTGGCTGAGAAGCAACCCCACACATGAATGGTCTCAGGATGGTTTACTGTTGGCATGCCATAGGACTGATGGTAGCGCTTACTTTTTCTTCTCTGGACAAGGTTTTTTTCAGGATACTCCCAACAAACAGAAAGGGGATTCATGAGAGAAAATGATTTTACCCCAGTCCTCAACAGTCCAATCCCTGTACCTTTTTTCAAAATATCAGTCTGTCCCTAATGTCTCACTGGGGAGAAATGGTTTCTTTGCTGCCCCTCTTGACACCAGGCCATCCTCCAAATGTTTTTGCCTTACTGTGTGTGCAGATGCACTCACACCTGCCTGATGCCTTTCCTGAGCAAACTCTGCACTGATGGTGTCCCGATCCTGAATCAACTGCAGGAGACGCTCCTGGAGCTGGCTGGACTTTCTTGGGTGCCCCTGAAGCCTTCTTTACAAATGCAATGTTTTTTCATGGGATTAAATTAATTTCCATGGCAAAGAGGGACTTGCAAATAATTGCAATTCATCTGATCACTCTTCATAACATTGTGGAGTATATGCAAAACTGAGGCAGCAGACTTTGTGAAAATTAATATTTGTGTCATTCTCAAAACTTGTGGCCCCGGCTGTACATGATTTACAGAATTTTATTTGGAAGATAATTGCCTGTATAGGGATGACAACCATATTAGAGCTTTCTCTAACATCATCCCAGAATATAATGCTGTTATCACCATGAAAAATAAGACAGTTCTTGATAAAATATGAGGTATATGGTCTTTTTAGATTACAAAAAGCCATAGATCTAAACCACATTAGGATATTAGCTAGGGTACTTTATCACTGATAGGAACTGTATACTAGCGGATGTGCTGGTGCTGGGCAATCAGGGGATTTCCCCTTAAAGTGACACAAAACTCTGGTTGAAAAAAGTATTCATACCCCTTGACATTTTCCACATTTTGTCATATTACAATGTAAATGTATTTTATTGGGATTTTATGTGATAGACCAACACAAAGTGGCACATAATTGTGAAGTGGAAGGAAAATGATAAATGGTTTTCCAAATTTTTTACAAATAAATATGTGAAAAGTGTATTCAGCCCTCCCCGAGTCAATACTCTGTAGAACCACCTTTTGCTGCAAATTACAGCTGCAAGTATTTTTGTGTATGTCTCTACCAGCTTTGCCCAACTAGAGAGTAACATTTTTGCCCATTCTTATTTTCAAAATAGCTCAAGCCCTGCCAGATTGGATGGAGAGCATCTGTGAACAGCACTTTGCACGTCTTGCCAGTTGCCACAGAGTCTCAATTGGATTTAGGTCTGGTCTTTGCCTGGGCCATTCTAACACATGAATATGCTTTGATCTAAACCATTCCATTGGAGGGGGGCGTGGCCAAGCGCATGGAGAGATAAGACGTCTCCTCTCTCGGCTCCCGCACACGCTGGACTTTGATCGACCCTGGGAAACCCACAACAAGGTCGGAGGCACGGTAATGGGGAGTAAAGGTTGGGGGGAGAGCCACAAGACCCCCGGCACACACAAGGAGGGGGAAATAGGGCGCTTCTTCGCCCGATCCGGCCCGAGTCAGAATGAACCCTCCTCAGCCAAGATGGCGCCGACTCACTCCTCCGCCGAACGAGCGGCTTCACAACACCTAGCCTCGCAGCGCGCCACTCCGCATACTAGGAGCAGGCAGCGCACTCGCTCCCCACAGGATTCAGACCACGGATCCCATCATTTCGGCTGCCACTCTCCTGACTCCCAGTGCTCCTACACTAGCTGGGACATGGAGGCCTACATAAAGGCCCTACCCAGGAGGCATGATTTTGAGGCCTATGTGAAACGCCTTGAACACTCCTATAAGCAGGAAATTTCGGAGCTATGCAGGGATGTAACAGACGGAACACTCAGTGGACGATGTAATTTCCACACTGAACTCACATGATGCCATCCTCCAGGAGCATACATCACAAATTTAGATGCTTATCTATCATCAAGATGATCAAGAGAACAGGGCCAGACGGAACAACATCCGTATCTGTGGCCTCCCGGAATCCGTGGAGAACCATGTTTAATGAACTTCTCCAAAAGCCTAAAGAATCTCCACTGGAGTTAGACTGTGTACACAGGGCTCTGAGTCCTAAGAATCCCAATCCAGACTACCCTAGGGATGTAATCTGCAGGGTGCATTTCTACGCCATCAAAGCCTCCATAATGCAAGCGGCCCACACGCAGGATGCCATTTATTTTAATGAGGCCCAAGTCAAGCTTCTCCTAGATCTCTCCAACTCTCGATTTGCGCTGAGCCCTAAAGCCGGTTACCAGTGCCTTACAAGCTAAACAGATTAAATACCGCTGGGGCTTTCCGTTTCACCTCTCTGCCTCACATGAGGGAAAATCAGCCACTCTTCGCACCCTGGGGGACCTTCCCAACTTCCTTGGTACCTTTGAGCTCCCACAGATTGCGGTTCCGGACTGGCCCTTGTATGCTACTACCCCAGGATTACCCGTTGCCACCGGTTGGCGCCAGCGCCCTAAGAAACAGGAACGGGCCAGATCTGAGGCTTCCAGGACCTCGGCCGGATGAAAGTGGACTCCCCTGCTATTGCTCAAGTTTTGCCCAGGCTCAAAGCCGAGTGGGCCTTTCCCTTTTATCCACTGTTTGGTTGGACTGTGACTAACCCTTACTTTCCCTCCCTTTACAGGTTGTTATAGTTTTCCGACTGTATCCCGTTAGGATATCGTTATCTCAGGTTTAATCCATGCTTTGGTCAGCTCCACCTTCCCCTGCCCCTTACAGAGGTGCAGGTTACCGATCTTAACCCTTGGACATTATGAGCTATGAACTGATTGATAGATAAGTGCTGTTTTTTCTCCAGTATTATATTACCAGGGTTGGAGTCCTATTGTGTTAATAAAGGTGTCGACTTTTATAACCGTATTATATTATGGTCTGGCGTGTACTAGCCATGTTCCCCACATTAGGGTGGCCAGTGCCTACAATGGTCCTGGTTGGAATAATGCTAGCACATCCCCTACCCTGGCCTCCCTGGCCCGGGTTCATACCTTTTTGTTTCTTCCTCTCCCTGGTTTCTCCTTCTTCTCCTCTACTTTCCTCTCCTACTCTCTCGGGTTGCCGTTCCCCTTCCCTAGACACAGCGGGCTCTCATTTGTTACCACCCACCCCCAACCCTCTGCCGTTTATACTATGACAGTACCAATTTCCCTGAAAATCTCGTCTTTAAACTGTAGAGGGTTTAACACTCCTGAGAAAAGGAGGCAAATACTCTATCATGCACACAAGCTCTGTACTCATATCCTTTTATTACAGGAAACCCACTATAGATCAGACGCCATCCCGCGTCTCCTCCACAGGCAATATCCTTCCTGGTTTCATAGTACCAACCCTTTCGCTAAATCCAAAGGGGTATCCATTGCCTTTCATGTCTCATTTTCCCCAGACGTAATTGATTCCTTAATTGACCCACAGGGCAGATTTATTTTTTTGAAAATATCCTATAAAGGTCTAATTTTCACTATTGTTAATATTTGCTCTCCCAACAAGGATCAGCTGCAGTTCCTGTCCTCGGTGACCTCTCAGCTGGTGCAGTTCGGGGCCATTAATGTGATCATGGGAGGGGACCTCAATGCTGCCTTGATCCCATGGCTTGATTCGTCCAAGTCCTCTGTGTCCCCAACTTCTCTGACCAAAATCCGTGGACTTCTTCTGGATCTGTCGCTGAGAGATGTGTGGCGAGTGCTCAATCCTTCCGTTAGGGACTACACCTACTATTCACCTGCACATTCTTCATACAATCGAATAGACTACTTCCTGATCTCACAAAATTTATTGGATTTTACCCCGTAGGCCTCAATAGGCTTGTCGGTGTGGTCAGACCATGCCCCGATTCATCTGACATTGGGGTCTATTCCCCCACATAGGACAAGGTTTACATGGAGGCTGAATGACAATTTACTAGCCGACCCCCTCTGTACCCAAGACATTATGGACAGTATACGGGACTTTGTAAGAAAACATGCCTCTGATGACACTAACCCCCTTACTAAGTGGGAAGCCCTTAAATGCGTTCTCAGAGGGAAGCTCATTTAACATGGTGCCCGTCTTAAATGGGCACGTACTTCCGATATCTGCCACCTCCTATCCCAAATTGCGGATCTGGAAGGCTCCCATAAATGCTCCTTGGACCCCCAAACCCATCTTGAACTATCAAACGCTAGGAGGGACTTGCTGCGTATCTTTGCGGAGTGCTCCATGGTGGCAAGAGATAAAGGACAGTTAGCCCATTACTCTCAGACCAATAAGTGTGGTAAGCACTTGGCCCAAGTCCTGCACCCTAGATGTGTACGCAAACACATCCCCTTCCTTCAATTCCCCACTATGGGCAAATTACATACTAACTCTGCCATAGCCAAGGAATTTAGACGATATTATTCCTCCCTGTATAATTTCCCCCCCAGTCATACCGACTACCCCACAGGGATACAACATCCCTCATGACCTGGCCACTTATATCCAGGGAACC
>BLSH010430184.1:616450-630792 GCA_018402905.1 Glandirana rugosa
CCCCCAGCTCAACAGCCCTGGTTGTAAGCGTTATCTTCCACTCCTGTACTTCTATCTGTCCTTCCTAGCTTCACGTCCGTCAGCCGCTCCGGTCCCTCCTACTAGTTTAGTCGCTTCCTCGTGACTTCAATGGGGAGATGTGATTGGCTGACGGATATATTGTTTTATTCATAGGGCGAGCTTGATCACCATTTTCTTGTAGTACCTATTCGGACCTAGCTGCAGCCATTTCCCCATAGACTTTTTGCATTAGTATACATGCTTTTATTTCCTCCCTTACAGACTGAGACTGATAGCTCTTACTCTTTGAAAACCATTTGCATTGAACGATTGGTTCTCTATGCAAATGAGCGGAGTCCATGTATCCTTCTCATTCTGCCTCACTGCAGATCTTTTTCACTCTCTGCTGTAAAACAGCTTTATAATAACAATAGGTAATACATGATCTACATGGTGCCCAAATCCATTAATGTAATATTAGGGTATTTTAATAAATTTATTTAAAACAATTATTAAAACAAATGTTTAAATGATATAAAAATATATGTATGGATAATATTAAAACTTTATTTGAGGAGTTACTAATTAATTAACAATTGGCCAGAAAACAATTTAAATAAAATTCTTTCTTGAGAACCCTGGGTGCCAGGGAACCCAATTCAAACACCCACCAGGATTCCCTTTGACTTAATGTCCTTATCTTGTGGCTACCGCTCCAATGTTTTTTATATTTTTACAATCCCCAGAATTTCATCCCTGTCACCTGCCTCTTGTGCACTGACCTACAATGCTGATATAGATAATCTTCCTTTTCGCCTTTAGACCCCTTTCACACCAAGGCGTTGTAAAAACACCTGTAAAACGCCAAGAGATAATTGCGCATTTTTGCCGCGCTTTAGAAACGCTAGCGCTAAAAATAGCGCACCGCTAATGGCGTTAATGAAGTGCTTTTTAAATGCTTTGGAAGCATTGGCTAACAACCCCTCCCCTCTACATCACATCCTGTTCACTTCCTGGTATCTCCTGGGGGAAGAGAGAGTGCAGATTGAAGACGGGGTATTATGAGCTGCTCCTGATGTTGGTGCTACTTTTTTGGGAAAATATCCTCAAACAGAGGCAGAGATGTTGCTATTGGGTGCATCCCAACAAATGCACTCCACCAGAGGCCAATTCGTGTTGCTGTAGCATTCCAATCATGTAACCTTCCCCATGGCCTCAGTGCGTTTTTCAGGCCCTTTTCAAGCGCTTCACCATTAATTTCAATGGACATGGGCATTTTTGAAGCGCTATTTTGAGCGCACAAAACAAGCTGAAAAGATGCTGCTTGTAAGACTTTTAGCAATGCCTAAAAAGCACAAAGCCTCTGTGTGAAAGCATCCACTGAGATGCATGGGGAGCTTCTTGATGTGCTTTTTATGTGCTAATTTTAGCGCTGAAATGCCTGTAAAATGCCTTGTGAAAGGGGTCTTATTGATTTGATATATATGCTCTTTTATCCTTATGTGCATAGCCCTCTTCGTTCTCCATACATAAATCATACCACATGGGCATTCTACGGGCACTTTTAACCCCTTCTTGAAGATTAAAAGTGCCCCGCTAATGGACAAAAAGCGCCGCTTAAACAGCAGTAAAGCGCCACTAGAACGAGAGCTGCTTGCCACTAATGCGGCCTCGGCCCCAGTGTGAAAGGGGTCTTAGTATCACTTCAAGGAGGTCCTATCAGTTACTTGACTATACTGCCTGAATAAATTATTGACATGACATGCTATATGGCAACAGCATAATTATTATTTTTTTTTTTTTTTTTTAAAAAGCTAATTTTCTTATCAAGTCAAGTGGCTGTGTATGAGAGGAGATTCTTAGGACAATGATATTGTCAGTATACTGTACTGTTGCTAGAATGAGTGGTGCTGGATCGCATGAAGTATCAGGTGGATTTTGTTATTTTTCTGAAAGATGCTCTTAATGCAAAAGCACTCAGGGAGGATAGAACTTTGGTCTTCAACTTAGTCAATTACAATTAACTTTGCACCTGTTTTTTAAATGAATGCATTCATATATCAAATGTATATTTATGTGTTTTCTAGACCTGATGAAGACCCCCATCCATCTTCAAATGTTTAAAGAACACTGACAAAAGACTTGGCTTCATTACTTTACTGGCACTCTTCCATCTTGTCTTGTACATATCAGTATACTGAAGACAGGAGTACTCATGTCCTCGATATTACCTCTGCCAGTCATCACTTAAAGGGACTGTTCTAGCATTGTAATTGTTTGGCAGCTTACATAGTGAAGGACAGCAGCAGGATGCTGATCTGTGTAAGGCAACGTGTATACACGTGTATACTCAATCACTGCCCAAGAGATTGCCAAGCACTTCAAAGACAAGGTTTATGCAATATGCGAGGACACCGCCACTATGCGTACATCTTCCCCATCCAACGTACTTTGCCTAACAGCACAATCAACACTCTCCTCTTTTGAACTGGCTACTACTGAAGAGGTTACAAAACTTCTCTCAGATGCCCACCTAACCAATTATCCCCTGGATCCTGTTCCCTCACATCTACTACAGTCGCACTCTTATTCTATCCTATGCTCCCTCACTCACATCTTCAATCTCTCCTTCTCCAGTGGCACCTTCCCCTCTAGACATGCACAGATCACTCCCATACTTAAAAAGCCCTCACTGAAACCCCCCCAACCTGAACAATTTAAGACCCATCTCATTGCTCCCATTCACCTTTAAGCTAGAGATGCTTAGTCTACAACTGTCTTAGCTCCTACCTCAGTGAAAATAACCTTCTTGACCCCCTACAGTCTGGCTTTTGCTCGCAGCACTCTACGGAAACCGCCTTACTAAAACTCACTAACGATTTACTAACTGCCAAAACCAATGGCCACTACTCTATATTCATACTCCTTGACCTCTCTGTGGCCTTTGATGCTGTCAACTACCCGCCCCTTCTCAATAAACTCTGTTCCCTCCAAGACTCTATCCTGGTTCTCCTCCTACCTATCACAGCGCTCCTTCAGTGTTACCTACAACTCTGTCTCCTCCTCTCCATTCCCTCTGTAGGGGTACCCCAAGGCTCTGTTCTTGGACCCCTTCTCTTCTCTATCTACACCTCCTCCCTTGGTCACTTGATAACCGCCCACAGCTTCCAATACCACTTATATGCCAATGACACTCAAATCTATCTTTCTACTCCTCACCTCACTCCTTCTGTCTCCTCTCACATTACTAACTTGCTAACTGACATATCACCATGGATGTCACACCACTTCCTTAAACTAAATCTCTCTAAAACTGATCTAGTAATATCCCCCCCCCCCCCGCCCGTGCCCTCTTCCATGACTTTTTCATCAAAATCAATAATGCAGCCATCAATCCGTCCCCTCACGCCAGAGTACTAGGTGTAATCCTAGACTCTGACCTGTCCTTTTAGCCCCAAATTCAATTGCTGTCGAAAGCTTGTAGACTTCACCTCCGTAACATCTCTAAAATACGCCCCTTTCTAACAAATGAAACCACCTAGCTCCTCATTCACTCCCCTGTTATCTCTCGCCTTGGCTATTACAACTCCCTTCTCATTGGCCTACCTCTCCATGGGCTATCCCCTCTTCAGTCTATTATGAGTGCTGCTGCCATACTTATTCACCTTACCAACCGCTCAGTGTCTGCCATCCCTCGCCACCAATTCCCTTGTTGGCTCCCGATCGCCCAGCGAATAGAATTCAAAATACTAACCACAACATACAAAGCCATCCACAACTCTGCCCCGAGCTACATCACCAAACTTGTCTCCAAATATCACCCAAACCGTCCTCTGCACTCCTCTTAAGACCTTCTACTCTCAAGCTCCTTGTCACATCCTCCCATGCTCCTCTCCAGGACTTCTCCAGAGCCTCTCCCATCCTCTGGAAACGCTCTACCTCAACCTGTCCGGCTATCTCCTACTCTAGCTGCCTTCAGGCGATCCCTGAAAACACATCTCTTCAGGGAAGCCTATCATGCCTCCAATTAATCTTTTACCACTTCCATCAGCTCACTCCCCACAGTTACAACCTTTTGTACCCCCTTATTAGATTGTAAGCTCTTCTGAGCAGGGCCCTCTTAATCCTTTTGTATTCTATTGTATTGTACCTGTATTTTCCCCCTCTTATATTGTAAAGCACTGTGTAAACTGTTGGCACTATATAAATCCTGTATAATAATAATAATTAGAATAATACTAATGCACAAAACTAAGAACATAAGCACTATTACACAGGATTTATATGATTGGTTTTTGTATGGGACAGCATTTTAATCCTAGAAACAGATTCTATACCTCTATGGTGCCTGAGCAAAGATGACACTGACAGAAAGGAAAGTCAATGTCTGTTGGTTTTTAGCGCTCATTTTCACATTAAGATAGCATATCGTATAGCATGTTTGATGTACAGCTGTGGAAGATTACAAGACACAGCAGGGTATATCCAGTATGATTGTTAGTTAGTGAATGGCTCAACTTCACTATGTAAGCCAGCCATAGATGGTTTGAATCTGAGCCAATTCAGCGGGTACCGGCCAAGATTCGATCCATGTATGGGCAGGCTGGCTATACTCAAGTCAATCCATCAATAAACTTGGGTGCAACCAGCATGACAGATTTCTAGCACACGATTATTGCCAGTGGCTATAGCCGCTAGCAATAATCACTGTGTTCTCCTGGTAGGGATGGCTCCCCTTTGAAGAACACAATAGCTCCATGGGAGGCATCCCCCCATCAATACTGGCTAGGGTGATGGGGGAATCAAGGCATCTATGGCCTGCCTTAAGCCCCGTACACACAGGTTGAATGTGGGGAGCAGTGTTAATTTCTTAGACTAAAACATTTTAGTTGACTAACTTAATACCATTTTAGTCGACTAAACTATGACTAAAACTAAAACAATTGAGATGACTAAAATAATCTTTTGACTAAAATGGCATTTTAGTCCTAAGACTAAGACTAAAACCAAATTGAAATTTGCTTGCTAAGATTAACACTGTTGGGGAGACATCTGCCAGTAAAAAAAAAGCTGCCAACATTTGGCCCATGTATATGTCGGTCTGTCCAACAGAAACCGGCTGTTAGGCCGGCTTCTGTCAGAAAGCATGCTGGAAAACCAGCATCCAACTGATCAGCACTCTCACCCAATGGATCCAATGGTTTTCACGGCGGCAGTCGGGACGCTGAGCGCGAATCGCCGTAAATAAGCGGCGATCTGCATTCAGCCACCAGGGGGCGTGCGCGCACACCCGCCGCACTCCTGGGGAGTGTGCCCGCGGCTCGGGCGGACCCGATGTCCGCCGGCGAGCCGTGATGAGCGGCTACAGGGAAAGAACGGGGAACCGCCGATGTAAACACGGCGGTTCCCCGCTCTTTTAGTGGGGACATGAGAGATCTACTGATCCCTGTCACTGGGATCAGTTAGATCTCTCATGCCCATGTTAGCCCAACCCCCCCACAGTAAGAACACGCCCAGGGAACACAGTTAACCCCTAGCTCCCCCCCAGGTTAACCCCTTCACTGCCAATGACATTTATACAGTAATCAGTGGACATTTAAATTTCTGATCGCTGAATAAATGTCATTGGTCCCAAAAAAGTGTAAAAAATGCCCGACATGTCTGCCCCAATATCGCATTACCGCTAAAAATCGCAGATCACCGCCATTACTAGTAAAAAAATAAAATAAAATAAAAACCCCAGAATTGAATTCTCATCATCCGTAAACGCGGCCACTTTTGCGCAAACCAATCAATAAACGCTGATTGCGATTTTTTTTATCGCAAATATGAGGAATTATATAAATCGGCCAAAAACGGTGAAAAAAAAATGTTTTTTTATATTTTTTTTTTGGATTTGAATTTTAGCAAAAAGTAAGAAATTTGGGTTTTTTTGCAAAATGGTCGCTCTTCTTTTGTTTATAGCGGCGATAACAAATGACGCAGAGGCGTTCAAATACCACCAAAAGAAAGCTGTATTTGTGGGAAAAAAAGGACGCAAATTTTGTTTGAGTGCAACGTCGCACGACCGCGCAATTGTCAGTTAAAGCGACGCAGCGCCGAATCGTGCTCTGGTCCTAAAGCTGCAAAACCTTCCGGTTGGTAAGTGGTTAAGCGTATAAAATGTTTGATACACAGCTGTGGAAGATTACAAGACACATCAGGGTATATCCAGTATAATTATTATCAGTAAGTGAACGGCTCAACTTCACTATTTAAGCTAGCCATAGATGGTTTGAATCTCAGCTGGTTCAGTCAAGTCAATCAATTGATCAACTTGGGTACAACCAGCATGTCGGATATCTAGTACGTGATTATTACCAGTGGCTATAGCCATTAGCATTAATCACTGTGTTCTCCTGGCAGGGACAGCTCCCTCCCACAGGAGAACACAATAGGTCCATGGGAGGGATTCCCCCATCAACACTGGCTATGTTGATGGGGGAATAAATGCATCTATGTCCTGCCTTAAACCACGTACACACAGGCCGAATTTTGGGAGACATCAGCCAGTTAAAAAAAAAAACGGCTGACATTCCGACCGTGTGTATGTTGGTCTGTCGGACAAGCATGCTGGAAAACCAGCAGCTGACGACTCCTGAAAGCACTGACCGGAGTGTTCTGGTGGGGGGGCCTTCCTCCTGTCAGAACACAACAGCTCATTGGGGGAGATCGCTGTACTAACTTCGAATGGTGAGAACAGCGGCTCAGACCAGAGCTGACAGTTTTTTGTAGTGTCTACCAGGTATTAGCCTCTGACTTATAAGCACCTGTTCTTACCTGTTTAGAGTAATTTAATACTGTTGTGCTTATTACGAGATACAATGTTGAAAGAATGAGAAAAATTCATGAATGCCTCAGACATTGTATTTGCGCAGCGATCTTACAAATGCAATTGTTTTGGAAAAAAATTAACTTTTTTGAATTACAAAATAAGAAAACAGTAAAGTTAGCCCAGTTTTTTTTAGATTGTGAAAGATAATGTTACGCCGAGTAAATTGCTACCCAACGTGTCATGCTTAAAAATTGCGCCCGCTCGTGGAATGGGGACAAACTTTAGCACTTAGAAATCCCCATAGGCTACATTTAAAAAATTCTACAGGTTACCAGTTATGAGTAACAGAGGAGGTCTAGTGCAAAAATGATTGCTCTTGCTCTAACGATCGCTGTGATACCTCACATGTGTGGATTGAACACAGTTTTCATATGTGGGCCCGTCTTACGTATTTGTTTGTTTCTGTGCGCGAGCTCGGAGGGACGGGGCACTTTAAAAAAATGTTTTTTCTTATTTTACTTTTTATTTTTTAATTTTACACTGTCCTTTTAAAAAAAAGATTACTGGATCACTTTTATTTCTATTACAAGGAATAGAAAAAAAGCATTACAGGACCTCTTTATTGTGAGATCTGGGGTCAAAAAGACCTCAGATCTCACATTTACACTTAAACATTTTTTTAAAAAAATATTGTCCCTTTGAGGCCAGAAGTGATGTTTGATGTCGCTCTGGTCCTCCAAGGGCATAGAGTCGATTGGGGGCCATCATGCCCTCACTCAACTTCAGGACATCTCTATCGTCACTGACGGATCTGGTAAGCGACTGAGACAACCGGGACATGGAGACCATTTTTATCTTAAAGCGAACCAGCGCCATTGAGAAAAATAACGGGGTTATGGCAGCTATCTGCTGCCATAACAAGGACCGACGTATATCAATGGCGGGCGGTCCGGAAGTGGTTAAATTGCTCGGGGAACTCACGTTCCCACTAAGCGATATGTGAATGGGGCCTTATGGAATAGATGTATTTTCATGAACTGGAAATAAGTCTTTCAACATGGTAATGACTCAAAGCACACTAGCAAATCCACCAAGAAGAAATAGAGATATGGACTGCCTTAGTCAAAATTAATTCCCATTGATATTTTGTTGGGAGACTTTAAAAAGGGGAGATCATTGTAAGGAAACCTACAAACATCTTGCAATTGAAGGAATTTTGCATGGAGAAATGGTCAAAAAAATTGATTAAACAGTCAGTGTCAGAGATTGATGGTAAGTTAAACAAAATACCTACAAAGAGTCATTTCTTCTGGGGAAATACTATCTTTTGATGACAAGAGTGTACTTGTTTTTTCCACAGCACGCGATGACACCTAATGAAATTTTTGTTGAATAAATAACTGAAAAGGTGCATTTTTGTGTTCTTATTTGAGGCAGTTTTCAGGTGCTTAAGCACTACAAATAGCACCTGTAAAGAGCCTGAAAACTGCCTCCCAATGCTGCCAGAGTGTGAAAGCCCGAGTGCTTTCACACTGGGGCGGTGCGCCTGCAGGATGGGAAAAAAAGTCCAGCAAGCAGCATCTTTGGGGCGTTTGGGAGCAGTGTATACACACTCCCAACCCGCCCCTGCCCATTGGAATGAATGGGCAGCGCTTTTCAGGTGCTTCGGAAGCACCGCAACAAGGGCATTTTTAACCTCTTTTTAACCCCTTCTTGGGGGTTAAAAATGCCCCGCTAGTGGACGAAAAGTGCAGCTGAAACAGCGATAAAGCTCCGCTAACACTAGCAGCACTTTACAGCTAATGGGCCCGCTGCCCTGGGGTGAAAGCAACTATATCTGTAGGAACTGTTTGGATAAAGATTTAGTGTTTGCCTGTTCAAATATGTTAAAAACAAGTTTCATATTGTTTCCCTAATTCTTCACATCACTGTACATATATTAACCTGTTAAGGAGCGCTCCACACAGATATACTGCGTCAGGGCAGCCCTCCTGCATGTGATCCCATACCTGTACGTGATTTCATGCACAGGGTCTGTGGTGCCCACTGTGATTGAATCATTCTCAGGAGAGGCAGAAAGCTAATTTCTTTTAGCATTGATCACTAGGGATGGGCTGAACCCCCCCCCCCCCGGTTCGGTTCGCACCAGAACTTGTGAACAAGCAAAACATTTGTGCGAACACGCGAACCCTATTAAAGTCAATGGGACACGAACATGAAAACTCAAAAGTGCTCATTTTAAAGGCTTATATGCAAGTTATTGCCATAAAAAGTATATAGGGAGCCAAGTCGTGCCCTAGGGGACATGTATCAATGCAAAACGTTTTTTAAATGTATTGTTTTTTCAGGAGCAGTGATTTTAATAATGCTTAAAGTGAAATAATAAAAATGAAATATTTCTTTAAATATCGTGCCTGGGGAGGTCCCCTTAGTATGCCTGTAAAGTGGCGCATCTGTGTGATGTTTAGAACACCGCAAAATGACATTTGTAAAGGTAAAACTGTAATTTAAAAGCACTCATGGCTGTAATGTATTGCTGGTTCCCGGCAATATAAAAAAAAAATGTGCAGTACTATTAATTTATATCATATGTTTCAGAAATATCTATGTGTCGACATAGACCTTAACCCGTTCCTTACCGGGTCATTGTAAAATGACGTCGGCAAGAAGCCTTTGTCGATCCGGGACGACGTCATATGACGTCCTCCCCTTCTCGCTGCTACTGCGGGTCCGCAGCGTGGCGATCGCGGATCGATCATGTCCCTCGGGACACAGCCCCCCCTTGATCGGGGTAAAGAGCCAATAAAATTGGCTCTTTACCACGTGACCGGCTGTGTCCAATCACAGCCGGTCACTACTGACCTCCATGTGCATGCCGCTCGTGCGTGCCCCCCGGGTGCAATAAATGCCAAGAATGGATGTCCTCATAAATGAGCAGAGGGCAACACAGTGAAATAACGTGCCAAAAACATTAAAGTGTCCAAGTGATTGTAAACGCTATAAAGTGATGAGTGCCACAAATCAATCTAATATAAGTGACAAGTGCCAGCAAGCGAAATTCTTGGAAAATCCTTCACCGCAAATTAAAACTGCTTAACAGAAGCTGGTAAGTAACCAGCATGGGAGTTGTACAGGTGACCCAGGTATCATCCACAGAAACACTCTGTAACCATCATCTGGGACTTCCTTAGGATATCTCCACTCTCCCTGGTAAACTTCTGAGGGTTGTTCTTACAGGACCAAACAATTCACAGGAATTTCCGCCATATCATACTATGAGAAAACTTGCCATAGTATAAAACCATATGGTATATTTATTTAAAATGGTATAAAAACACTCTCATCTCAATTAGCATTGTTGAGCTCATCAGTAAACGCAGTGAATTGGGGGGAACGGATCCAGATATATCTGAAACATATGATATAAATTAATAGCGTTGCACATTTTATTCACTATTTGTTCACAATTTAGTCAAATTGTTGTGCTAGCAGCTGTGTTTTGTAGATGCACTAGTGAGCGATGTATTCCCTTTCAATATAAATAAAAATCACTGAAAAATTGCGTGGCTCTTCGGGTATGGGTTTTAAGGGGAACCCCGTGCCCAATTTTTTTAAAAAAATGGTGTGGGGGTCCCCTCAAAATCCATACCAGACCCTTATCTGAGCACGCAGCCTGGCAGGGCAGGAGGGGGGATGAGTGAGCACCCCCCCTCTGAACTGTACCAGGCCACATGCCTTCAACACAGGGACCCCCAAACCACCTTGTCCCCATGTTGATGGGGAGAAGGGCCTCATCCCCACAACCCCTGCCGGTGGTTGTGGGGGTCTGCGGGCAGGGGGCTTATCAGAATCTTTAAGATCCCACCCCCCCATATGAATGAGTATGGGGAGTATTGTACCCCTACTAATTCACCAAAATAGTGTCAAAAAAGAAAAAAACACAGGAGACAATTAGGGAAAAAAGTGTCCCCCATTGTAATACGTCATCAATCACAGCACCAACGACCTGAAGGGAAAAAAAACAGTTCCTCCCTAATGGGAGGGCTCCCGCCGACTGCTGTCTTTTGCCGTTTGACAGCTCTTATAAATGCTAGGGCAGGGCCACCTGCTGATGTAAGCGGGTGACCCCGCCCCTTCTGACGTCATGTGACTTCACATGACCTCGCCCCTTCTGACATCAGTGGGGTCACCCGTTTACATCAGCAAAAATTTGGTGCGGGGTTCCCCTTAAAATTGATACCAGACCTGAAGGGACCCCCACACAATTTTTTTTAACCACTTCAAAACCAGACACTTACCCCCCTTCCCGCCCAGACCAATATTCAGCTTTCAGCGTTGTTGTATTTTGAATGACAATTCCGTGGTTGTGTGACACTGTACCCAAACTAAATTTTTATCATTGTTTTCCCACAAATAGAGCTTTCTTTTGGTGGTATTTGATCACCCCTGGGGTTTTTATTTTTTGCTCTACAAATAAAAAAATAAAATTTTGAAAAGAAAAAAGTTTTTATTTGTTTCTTTCACAAACTTTGTAAATAAGTACATTTTCTCCATCACTGATGGGCACTGATGAGGTTTCACTGACTGGCACTGATGAGGCAGTACTGATTGGCACTGATGAGGTGGCACTGATGGGCACCAATGATGAGGCACATATATGCAGCACTGATAGGTGGCACTGAAAAGCAGCACTGACAGGCACTAATAGGTGGCACTGATAAGTGGCACTGATGGGCACTCATAGGCAGCACTGATGGGCACTCAAATGCGACACTGATGGGCACTGATAGGTGACACTGGGCACTGATAGGAGGCACTGATAAGTGGCACTGGTGGGCACTGAGATGTGGCACTGGTGGGCACTGAGAGGTGGCAATGATAACTGGCATTTTTTGGAGGTATCCCTGGTGGTCCAGGGAGGCATCCAAGATGGGCATCCCTTTTGGGCACTGTGCCTCTTACCTGGTGGTCTAAGGTGGGCTCCCTGGTGAGCTCCCTGGTGGTCCTGGGTGGTGATCCTAGGGTGGCTGCACTGATCTCACAACAGAGTGCGCTGTGACTGGCCAAAGCATGCAGGTCATGTGCCTGCTTTGGCCAATCAGCGGGCGGCTTTTTCCCACGATCGCCCAGTGCATTAAGGGCCGCTCCGCAGCAGGCAAACTCACCGCGAGCACCCCATAAAATTCGCTGTTCAGCGAACATCTGAACATTGGGCCCATCATTACTGATCACTTTATTAGTGTCACTGGTCCCCAAAAAGTGTCAAAAGTGTCAGTTAGGTGTCCGATTTGTCTGACGCAATATTGCAGTCCCACTAAAAATTGCTGATCACCGCCATTACTAGTAAAAAAAATAAATAAAAAAAAATTTCATAAATATATCCCCTAGTTTGTAGATGCTATAACTTTTGAGCAAAACAATCAATATACGCATATTGTGATTTTTTTTTTTACCAAAAATATGTAGAAAAATACATATTGGCCTAAATTGATTAATACATATGATTTTTTACATTTTTTAATGGGTATGTTTTATAGCAGAAAGTAAAACAAATATATCTTTTTTTTCAGCTCTCCATGTTAGTCAATGGCCCCATAAAAACGCTGAAGTTTTTGAGCTGTAGGGGGCGTCAGTGTTAGTGAGCTGAAAGTTGAACACACGGCCAGCACGTTCTGAGGCTGTAATGTTTTGGCATTTTTGGCGCCAACGCCGGAAAACATTCACTAACGCTCACTAACGCCCACTAACGCCGTACCAGCGTTAACCAGCGTTTTTGACGCCAACGTTTTTAGGTTGAAAAATAGCAGAGGATTTTTTTTTCTTAAAGACGCCTATTGACGCCAACGATGCATAACGCCGAAAAACACAGTTTTTTTCCCCTGGCGTCGGGCCCGGCATTTTGATTATTTTTTAAGATACGCCTGTGTGTATGAGGCCTTAAAGAACCAGCATGCACTTCTAAGTCCTACTGTTATGTATGTAGCAAAACAAAAAAACACTCAGATAATACAAGTGGTTCATCAAATATAAGAGAAATTGGATGCTAAATTGTGGTGACACACATGGGGCCAAAGCCCTAAAAGTTTACATCATTCATCACAGGTAAAACATCAGTAGAGATTTGAGTTGGGTGAAACTTCCTGACTGTCTTTTTTTGTTTATAGCACAAAAAATAAAAACCGCAGAGGTGATCAAATACCACCAAATGAAAGCTCTATTTGTGGAAACAAAGGACATCAGTTTTATTTGGGTACAGCACCGCACGACCCCTCTCCACCTCCTCCTCCCCTACTGCCAGCTGTCACCAGGCTTGGGTGACCCCTCCAACCAGATCCCCATACCCCCCTTATGGCAGCCCCTGCAGCTAACATCATTAGCCAGCATCCCTCCTCTGCCACTCCAGTCAGCTTCAGGTGCTGCTTGGGGCTTGGGGGGATCCAGATGTGCCCCCCCACCACTCAGATCCCCCCCATACCAGCCCCCGCACCCCCCATCCATCGCCTCCTTCCCCTTCCGCTGCCTGCAGCCTCTTCTTGTGTTCTCCGGGGAGCTGACAGCCTGGGGATCACGGCGGGGGTATGGGGGGGGGCAGCTGTGTGGGTGAAGTTAGGGCTTGGGGGGCTTGATATACATGTGTATACCAAATCCCCCCCTTTAGCACAGTGGGTGCAAGCAGCATTCACTAAGATCACTGCTATATGTCTCACTGACAGCTGATAATAGTAACTGCGAGTGTTACTAAGTATCAGTCATTTTCTGAATGAGTGAGAAATTCATGAATTTCCTCACTCATTCAAGTAAAGCGCTGCAGAGAAAAGGGACTATATTCAGTTCCTTTTCTCTGTCTCACAATAAGAGATATGGGGGTCTGTTTATACCTCTAATATCTCACCAAAGACCCCACCCCTAACATCCCCACCCCCCAAAAAAATAAATAAATAAAAAATGTAAAAAGTAGAAAAAAAAAACACAAACAAACATAGTAAGACCCCCCCCAGGTCCACCCACACTCACCCCTCCAATGTGACCACCCCCCCCCCAAAAATGTAAAAAAAACAAAACAAAAACAAACATAGTAAGACCCACGACGAGGTCCAACCACACTCACCCCTCGAAGGTGACACCCCAAAAACATAAATACACAGCTGCGGGGCGGCTGTGTATTGTAAAGGAGTCCAGAGGTGCAGGGGGTTGTGTAATGTAAAGGGGATGCAGAGGAGCAGGGGTTGTGTAATGTAAAGGGGATGCAGAGGGTGGAGACCTGAGGAAATGTTATGTGTCGGCGGGGCGTCGACACATAAATACAAAAACCCCACAGTGGAAGCTCCCCACTCACACCAACCTGGAGCAGCACCCAGAATGATACAAACAAAAACAAAACAAAAAAAATGTAAAAACCCCCCCCCCACCAGTGTAACCTCCCCACTCACACCCACCTGGACCCCCCCCAGAATGATACAAACAAACACAAAAAAAAAAGATGAAAAATGTAAAAAATAAATAAATAAAAAAACCCCCCACCCCTACA
>BLSH010430184.1:648092-662403 GCA_018402905.1 Glandirana rugosa
TTTTTAGTGGTGCGACCTATATTGTAATCCAAAGGGACATATAAGAAGGTAAGTGGGGGGGGGTTCAATACATTTCATGCTATTTCTAAGGCCTGGGCCCTTTTGGAAATTAATTTTGTTTTTTTTTTCAGAAGCAATTTTTGTAAAGAGTGATCACTACTTCTCTGTATTGGACATTATATTCAGTGATGAAAGCTCTCAAGATCAAACTCTTGTTTGTGCTTTTCCTTATTTTGCAACAATTCCTTTCTATTCATCCTACCTACCAGGTCCATAGTTCTTTCAAGATCTACTTTCTTACATCCCTTTTCTCTTAACATCTGTATCAACATGTCCGTTTGTATCAGGAAATCCTCATCTTTGTCACAGTGGCGCTTGATGCGCATGGACAGCCCCTTAGGGATGGCTCTCACCCATCCTGGATAGTGGAGATATATCCATTTCTGTGTGTTTCCTTAAAATGTGTGCATGCATTTAAATGGTCACCTTCCTTAAAAATGTACAGATCCAAAAACCATACCAGTTCCCCACTCCAATTACTAGTGAATTTAATGTCATACATACGGCAGTTTAATCTATCTAGGTACAATTCCAAATATTCTCCCCTCCCAAATTATGATAATATCACCTATAAATCTTTTAAAAAGTGTTAATTGAGGCCATGGTTTAGAAAATATTTCCTCCTCTTCCCATTTGTTTAAAAAGATATCAGCCAAGCTCACCTTGCCCCCATGGCTACTCCTTTGATTTAATTGTAAAAATCTTCTTGGTACCAACACTAGTTATGTGCCATGGCCATTTCAAAACCTTCAAGGATAAATTCTAATTGGGGGGGGGGGGGGTTAGACCTGAGAAAGACTCCAAGGCCCAATTGGTGTCCTTCAAGCCATCTGCCTATTTCATGTTAGTATAAACCAACTCAACATCCTCTGCTACTAAGATGCTGTTTTCATTTACTGGGATATTCCCGAATATTTTGATAAGATCTCCCCTATCTTTTAGGAAGGCTTTCTCTTTACTTGCTAGACACTGCAGATCAGTGGTACTCAACTCCAGTCCTCAGGACCCACTAATAGGCCAGGTTTGCAAGATAGCTGAAATACATCACAGGTGATATAATTTGCTGCTCAGTGATTGCAGTATTCTAGTCTACATCTCCCCAAGATAATACTTAAAATCTGGCCTGTTAGTGGGTCCTGAGGACAGGAGTAGAGAACTACTGCTGTAGATAGATGTCCAAATACAGTTCCAATCTAATACAAGGAATTAATCCCACTTATAATGGGTCTCCGAGGTGGACATGTTTTATTTTTAGGAATCTTGGGCACCTGGTATATTACTGGGATCCTGGGGGCTTTAAGTGTTAAGTATTTTGCTTCTTTCTTATTTAAAATGTTTACTATGTCCCTTCTTTACCAAGGATTCCAATAACTCTTTTCATTTTCTTTTAATCTACCTGTTATAAAACCTACCCTCTGGTACTGGCATGCCTAAAACATAAGCCTTTCAAAATACACAATAATCTGCACCACTACAAGTGACTAGTATATGTCTACCGCACATACCCTTCTTTTTACAGCACATTCATTAATGGAATACATGTCTAGTTTAAAGCAGCTATGTGTGAATAATGTTTTTCTTCCTAACATTAGAGAATAATTAAACCAAAAGCTTAGCAAATGCAGATCATAACTGCAATAGTATATAACATGCAGTTTGCAACGTTTATTTGTCATATGTTATCTGTAATCAACGTTGACCTAATATCTGTGTTTAGAGCAAATTCTTTTTTTTCAGTGGGATTTATGGACATTTTTGATAATGTCATTTGATGTATCCCAGAATAAGTATTCTAATCTGCTGTCACATCTGTTACACTTTCTGGAGAACTAACATTAGCAAGAGCAGGAAATTTAATTAACCAGCAACACTTGCAATTTTACTAGTGTTCCCTTTGAGGATGTCACGCGGCACAAAATACTGCCTTAGAATGACAAACTAATGTAAAACAATACAACATATTTTTCTTAACAAAGCAGCACATTGACCACATCATTTAGGATGTCATATGTTAGCAAATCTCTGTAGAGAAAACAACAGTACAAATCCCTAGTCAGACCACATTTTTAATATGCATTATAAATCTGACCCTGTCTACCACAAAGAGAAGCTAGAAGAGTTCAGAAGGGGATAAGACTTCAAACAGTCTGTAATGGCAAACTCTAGAAAAAAAGAAACTTTTGATCATATTCATTTGATCTGATGCACATTATGAAAACCATCTGAGTCGGGGACAATAAAAAAACAAACAAAATCACCAAATCATGTATTCTATGACTTGTATTAATGCAGTTATCCAGTAGTCTATACTTTCTTAAATTTAGATGGACAAGCTGGACTTATATAAATGACCTTGTAATACAACAATCAGGAGTTGACCAGTCCTTTCCAGAAAGCCATGAAAGGTGCATTTGTTTTCTTACAGTGCAATATAATAGCATTTCAGACATAAAACAGAAGTATACCAAGGAGGCTTCCAAGAGCTGTTGTTGAGGTCACCCCTCTGCAAGTCCCACCAGACAGGGATAGATAAAAAATATGTGGTGGAACACCAACAAGTTCCACCAAAAAATGTGGTGGAACACCATTACAAGTAATTGCAGAGATAAAGTATGTGAAAATTCAATAACAAAGTCTCTAGCAGAGAGCAGAGAGCCAAACATTGTTAGACCAATAAATAATGCTTATACAAGTGAGGAAATACCAACCTACCATGCCAGCTCACATACCAATTCTGGGATGAGAGACTATACAAAGGAAAAAGGTAAACAGCTGACTAGTTTTGTTAAAGTTGAACCTTGGTACAGAACACTTGCAAAATTTTCATTTTAAAGAGATTTACCTTGCCAGTCAACGATAAAAGCAGGCATTCCCGATCTCTCACCCTCCATCTCATAAACGCAGCCAAAATGCGTATTCCCATTAGGGGTGGGCCGAACACCCCACCTTCCCCCGGTTTGGTTTGCACCATAACTTGCAAAATTTGTGCGAACATGCGAACGTCGTTAAAATCAATGGGACTTGAACATGAAAAAAAAGTGCTCATTTTAAAGCCTTATATGCATTGCCATAGAAACTGTATGGTGCCCCGGGTCCTGCCCTAGGGGACATGTATCAATGCAAAAAAAAGTTTTAAAATCAAATGTTTTTTCAGGAGCAGGGATTTTAATAATGCTTAAAGTGAAAGAAAATGAAATATTCCTTTAAATATTGTGTCTGGGGGGGTCCCCTTAGTATGCCTTCAGGTCTGGTGTGGATTTTAAGGGGAACCCGTGCCAATTTTTTTTTTTAAATGGGTAGGACCCCCCCAAAGTCTGTACCAGGCCATTCAGGTCTGGTATGGATTTTAAGGGGAACCCCGTGCCATAATTAAAAAAAATTGCATAGGGTCCCCCCCAAAAGTCTGTACCAGGCCCTTCAGGTCTGGTATAGATTTTAGGGGGGTTCCCCTTTAAAAAAAATGGCATGGGGTACCCCACAAAATCCAAACCAGATCCTTATCCAAGCACTCAGCCCTGCCATGACAGGAGGGGGTGAGGACAAGCGAGCGCCCCTCCGCACTGAACCATACCAGGTCCCCCCAAAGCACCTTGTCCCCATGTTGATGGGGAGAAGGGCCTCATTCCCACAACCCTGGCCAGTGGTTGTGGGAGTCTGCGGGCGGGGGGCTTATCAGAATCTGGAAGCCCACCTTTAATTAGGGGGCCCCCAGATCCCGACCCTCCAATGTGAATGGGTATGGGGTATATTGTTCCTCTACCCATTCACCAAAAAAGGAGTGTAGTGGTACAAAACACATGAAGCAGTTTTTAACAAGTCCTTTATTTTGTAAAATAGCTCTTTTCTTTCTTTCTTCTTTCTTCTGTCTTCCTCCATCTTCTCCTGCCCAGCTCCTTCTTCTGGTCTTCTGCTTCTTCTTTTGCTTCTCCTCTTGTCATCATCTTCTTCTTCTTCTTGTTCTTTCACTGCTGCCCGTCCCGCTGCCACTGCTGTGCCATCCAGAGGCTACTCCCAGAATGGCCGGTCTTCAGTTTGACAGTTCTTTTATAAGAAGGGGCGGGACCACCCAGTGACATAAATGGTGAGAGAAATGGGTGACCTCACCCCCTCTGACGTCACATGATGTCACAGGGAGCTGGGTTACTCAGTTACATAACTGGATGGATCCACCCCTTCTTATAAAAGAAATGTCAAACTGAAGATCGCCCATTCTGGGAGTTGTCCCTGGATGGCACAGCGGCGGCAACGGCAGCAGAGTCGGAGAAAGAGAAAGAAGAAGAAGATGAAGATTGAAGATGAAGACGAAGAGAGGAAGGCTGAAGACCGAAAGAAGAAGCAGAAGACTAGAAGAAGGCTTGGGGCAGGAGAAGATGGAAGAAGACCGGAGGAAGAAAGAAGAAAGGAAGAAAAAAGCTATTTTACACAATAAAGCACTTGTCAAAAACTGCCTCATGTTTTTTGTACACTCCTTTTTTGGTGAATGGGTAGGGGTACAATGTACCACATACCCATTCACATAGGGGGGTCTGGATCTGGGGGCCCCTTATTAAAGGGGGCTTCCAGATTACGATAAGCCCCCCGCCCGCAGACCCCTACAACCACTGGCCAGGGTTGTGGGGATGAGGCCCTTCTCCCCCTCAACATGGGGACAAGGTGCTTTGGGGGGACCTCAAAGCACCCTCCCCATGTTGAGGGCATGTGGCCTGGAATGGTTTAGGGCGCTCGCTCATCCCCACCCCCTCCTGCCATGCCAGGGCTGTGTGCTCGGATAAGAGTCTGGTTTAGATTTTGTGGGGGGCCCCTATGCCCTTTTTTTAAAACAATTGGTGTGGGGTTCCCCTTAAAATCCATACCAGACCTGAAGGGTGTGGTAAAGACTTTGGGGGGACCCCTATGCAAATTCTTTCACGTCATTTTATGTTTTTAATTTTGGCATGGGGTTCCACTTAAAATCCACACCAGACCCTAAGGGCCTGGTTTGGATTTTGGGGGGAACCCCCAAGCAATTTTTTTTTTTAAATTTTGGCATGGTGTTCCCCTTAATCACTTAAGGACAGAGCTTTTTTCTGAGATTTGGTGTTTACAACTTAATATAAGTTTTTTTTAAAAGAAAATTACTTAGAACCCCCAAACATTACATATGTTTTTTTCTAACACCCTAGAGAATAAGATGGTGGTAGTTTCAATACTTTATATCACACCGTACTTGCGCAGCGCTCTTAAAAAGCGCATTTTTAAAAAAAAAAAATCAAGTTTTTGAATTAAAAAATAAGACAACCGTAAAGTTAGCATGATTTTTTCTACATTGCGAAAGATAATGTTACGCTGAGTAAATTGATACCCAACATGTCATGCTTCAAAATTGCGCCCACTTGTGGAATGGCAACAAACTTTGGCACTTAAAAATCTCCATCGGCGAAGTTTAAAAATTTCTACAGGTTACCACTTTTGAGTTACAGAGGAGGTCTAGTGCTAGAATTATTGCACTCGCTGTAACAATCGTGGTGATACCTCACATGTGTGGTTTCAACACTGTTTTCATATGCGGGCGGGACTTACGTATGCGTTTGCTTCTGCGCGCGAGCTCGGCGGGACGAGGCGCTTTACATTTTTTTTTTCTTATTTATTTTACTTGTTACTTTTTATTTTGACACTGTCCATTTAAAAAAAAAAACTGGGTCACTTTTATTCCTATTCCTATTACAAGGAATGTAAACATTCCTTGTAATAGAAAAAAGCATGACAGGACCTCTTAAATATGAGATCTGGGGTCAAAAAGACCTCAGGTCTCATATCTACACTAAAATGCAATAAAAAAGAAAAAAAAGAAAAAATGACACTTGCAAAAAAAATGGCTCCTTTAAGAGCATGACATGACCCAGTCAAACAGGTGCAGAAAAATTGGGCCTTGAGTGTTGGTGGTGGCAGGACACTATAACCCCTCACAATTACTCTTGTTGGGCGCAGGAACGGGCCCTGCTGTTGTAATTTATTTCAAAAATTGTAATGACATGCCCCAGGCAAACAGGTGCAGAAAGATTGGGCCTTGAGTGTTGGTGGTGGCAGAACACTATAACCCCTTATAATTACTCTTGTTGGGCGCAGGAACGGGTCCTGCTGTTGTAATTTATCTAATAAATTATAATGACATGCCCCAGGCAAACGAATGCAGAAATGGAGCTTAGGTGTTAGTGGTGGCAGAACACTGTAACTATTCTGTGTGTGTATATATATATATATATATATATATATATATATATATATATAGCTACGCTATAGACTACGCTAAAGGCATTGTAATATATATATATATATTTATATATATATATATATATATATACACTAGGAGGGTACATATATATTCTTACACTGCCTGAACGGACTCTATATACCAGTGGCGGCTGGTGAATTTTTAGGATGGGGGGCAGGCCCTGGCTCCTCCTACTTCTCATAAGCCTCACCCCTTATATAATTCACCCACTCCGTCCCCTGTATTCCACATATTGTGTCAGGAATATAAAGCTTGGCATCACAGGTAGGGGTATATACATCCAGTAACAGCATACAAGGGTCAGTATCACAGGTAGGGTATATACATCCAGTAACAGTATTCAGGGGTCAGTATCACAGGTGGGGTATATACATCCACTAACAGTATACAGCTCAGTATCACAGGTGTGGTGTATACATCCAGTAGAAGTATACAGGGGTCAGTATCACAGGTGGGGTGTATACATCCAGTAACAGTATACAGGGGTCAGTATCACAGGTGGGATGTATACATCCAGTAACAGTATACAGGGCTCAGTATCACAGGTGGGGTGTATACATCCAGTAACAGTATACAGCTTAGTATCACAGGTGGAGTGTATACATCCAGTAACAGTATACAGGGGTCAGTATCACAGGTGGGGTATATACATCCAGTAACAGTATACAGGGGTCAGTATCACGGGTGTGGTGTATACATCCAGTAACAGTATACAGGGGTCAGTATCACAGGTGGGGTGTATACATCCAGTAACAGTATACAGGGGTCAGCATCACAGGTGGGGTGTATACATCCATTAAAAGCATTCAGGGGTCAGTATGACAGGTGGGGTGTATACATCCAGTAACAGTATACATGTGTCAGTATCACAGGTGGGGTGTATACATCCAGTAACAGTATACAGGGGTCAATATCACAGGTGGGGCATATACATCCAGTAATAGTATACAGGGGTCAGTATCACAGGTGGGGTGTATACATCCAGTAACAGTATACAGCTCAGTATCACAGGTGGAGTGTATACATCCAGTAACAGTATACAGGGGTCAGTATCACAGGGGGGTGTATACATCCAGTAACAGTATACAGGGGTCAGTATCACAGGTGGGGTATATACATCCAGTAACAGTATACAGGGGTCAGCATCACAGGTGTGGTGCATACATCCAGTAACAGTATACAGGGGACAGTATCACAGGTGGGGTGTATACATCCAGTAACAGCATACAGGGGTCAGTATCACAAGTGTGGTGTATACATCCAGTAATAGTATACAGGGGTCAGTATCACAGGTGGGGTGTATACATCCAGTAACAGTATTCCGGGGTCAGTATCACAGGTGGGGTGTATACATCCAGTAACAGTATACAGGGGTCAGTATCACAGGTGGGGTATATACATCCAGTAACAGTATACAGGGGTCAGTATCACAGGTGCGGTATATACATCCAGTAACAGTATACAGGGGTCAGTATTAAAGGTAGGGTATATGCAACTAGTAACAGTATACAGGAGTCAGTATCACAGGTGGGGTATACACATCCAGTAACAGTATACAGGGGTCAGTATCACAGGTGGGGTGTATACATCCAGTAACAGTATACAGGGGTCAGTATCACAGGTGGGGTATATACATCCAGTAACAGTATACAGGGGTCAGTATCACAGGTGGAGTGTATACATCCAGTAACAGTATACAGGGGTCAGTATCACAGGTGGGGTATATACATCCAATAACAGTATACTGGGGCCAGTATCACAGGTGGGGTGTATACATCCAGTAACAGTATACAGGGGTCAGTATCACAGGTGGGGTGTATACATCCAGTAAGAGTATACAGTAACAGTATACAGGGGTCAGTATCACAGGTGGGGTGTATACATCCAGCGCCGTGTCACACGGAGGCGGAGCCTGGCGAGACATTCAAAAAGTGAAACACACACCAGATTACATGTTTTAATACATTTTATTATTATATTATCATCTTTGATCATTTATAGTTATTTATTATATTATATATATTTTTTCATATATATTATAATTTATGATTTTGTGTTTCAAACTTTATCATACCTGAGATGTCTACTAGACTCTTGTTTGAACAGATTTAAGTGAGTTATTCCTAAGAATTACAGGCCTACAATATAAAACGCCAAATTTACATGCAAATAATGGTATCGCTTTCAGCACCAAAAATCTGAAATAATCATACCGCCAGGGAGGTTAAGCCGTTGGTGCTATCCCTTATCTCTTTGTTAAAGGGGTTCCGAAAGACAGGAAGTGACATGTGACCACTGCTATTATCTGGTGTAGCAGCCAGGTGATTGGGAGCCCTGCCCTTGCCCAACTTTATTAGTCCCAAAAGGTGACCAGAAGCTGTCAGTGACTGATTGGTCACTGTGCTGAGAGCATGCAGTGAGCATGCAATCAGTGCAGAACAGTGGAGGCAGTTGACACATATATATGTACATTTGGAGTTAAGGTCCACCCATCTTGCTGACGCACATGTGCTTCATGCCGGCGGCAAGAGGTTAAACAAGCTAATATATGTTTATTTCTTATGATAAGTAGTGCAAGTCATGTACAAGGTTGAGCTAACAATACAACAAGTTCACAATTCTGATCCAGTATTATTATTAGAAGTTTTAAAAGCTCTATTTTGACTAATTATACCCAAGACTAATCTGTGTTTGCAGCTAAAAGAAATTTATTTTGGCAGATGCTAATATGGGCAGATGGCTAATTACAAAGCTGCAATAAATTGTGAATGATGTCAAGTCTTCAGCTTTTTAAAGCTTCCATGAGTGAGAGGAAAAGCTTGAAATTTGATATAAACATTTTAATTACTACAAATTCATTATCAAATTAGCAACGAAACATGTTATTTTGTGAGCAATATTAGTAAGAGGCTCTTGCTGACAAAATGACACAGTAAAGATTTTTTTGTTTTCATTAATGACAGCATGCATTATTTGTTTTTATGAGATAATATAACTGCTACAGCTAGCTGTATAATTTTACTCCGCTGAGAATATCTTCTGTATTGGAACATGAATCAGTGCAGGTTATTGTGTTAGACCGTCAGTGATATTTTCTAATTGCACTGAGCAATCCAATCAATAAACCTTCAATTCACACAATAGTGATGATGTCTGAAAAGTGTGCCAATAGGAATAGTTCTTGGTGCCCATAGCTGTGAATCAGGATCAGCCTGGAATAAAGAAAAGACAGATGGATGATGACCTGTTGCTATAGACATTATATATTTGTTTCCTACAGCACAAATGTTATGTTATGTTGTATATTAGCATGCAGTACTTTATATGCTAATTGTCAGTTAGTCCTTAGGTGTGAGACTTTTTTACAGCCTGGCCACATAGAGAGGTTCAACATGTAGGGAGCACCGTCAGGTGTTCTAGGAGAATGAATTACACATCTAATTTAATTCCTACCTATCACACTTTTGAGGGTTCTGGAGCACCAGGACATTGGAATTACCCACAAAACGACCCCATTTTGGAAAGCAAACACCCCAAGGTATATTCTATGAGGCATGGGCTGCAGATAGGTACCCAGATACTCTGATGGGCTGCAGATCGGTACTCAGGTACTCTGATGGGCTGGAGACAGGTGCTTGGGTAGTCTGATGGGCTGCAGATAGGTACTCGGGTACTCTGATGGGCAGAGGACAGGTGCTCAGGTAATCTCATAGGATGCAGATAGGTACTTGGGTACTCTGATGGGTTGCAGATAGGTACTCAGGTACTCTGAGGGGCTGCAGATAGGTACTCAGGTACTTATATGGGTTGCAGATAGGTACTCGGGTACTCTGATGGGCTGGTGACAGGTACTGGGTTACTCTGATGGGCTGGTGACAGGTACTCGGGTACTCTCATGGGCTGGTGGCAGGTACTGGGTTACTCTGATGGGCTGGTGACAGGTGCTCGGGTACTCAGATGGGCTGGTGACAGGTACTCGGGTACTCAGATGGGCTGGTGACAGGTACTCGGGTACTCAGATGGGCTGGTGACAGGTACCCGGGTACTCAGATGGGCTGGTGACAGGTACTCGGGTACTCAGATGAGGTGGTGACAGGTGCTCGGGTACTCAGATGGGCTGGTGACAGGTACTCGGGTACTCGGATGCATTGGTGACAGGTACTCAGGTACTCAGATGGGCTGGTAACAGGTACTCAGGTACTCAGATGGGTTGGTGACAGGTACTCGGATACTCTGATCGGCAGGTGACAAGTACTCGGGTACTCAGATGCATTGGTCACAGGTACTCTGGTACTTTGATGGGCTAGTGACAGGTACCCGGGTACTCTGATGGGCTGGTGACAGGTACTCTGATGGGCAGGTGACAGGTACTTTGATGGGCAGGTGACATGTACTCTGATGGGCTGTAACAGGTACTCTTTATTACTCGGGGGACAATCAGTGTGCTTTGCAGTGTACTCTGGGCTGTAACAGGCTGTTACCGCAATCTCCTTCTCACACACAATTGGTGTGTGAGCAGGAGAACCCAGTAACAGCTCATTACCGCGGTTTGTTGTCATTCTGTGACCGGCCGTGATTGGAATTTTATTGGCTCTTTACCCTGATCAGTCTGGGCTTTGTCTGAGGGACAGGCTTCAACACCTATCGCTGCGCTGCACGCTCCCGAGGGAGTGCCCGAGCGGCGTACATGTGGATCTCTATAGTGACCAGTTGTGATTGGACACAGCCTGTCACGTGGTAAAGAGCCAATTTTATTGGCTCTTTACCCTGATCGGGGAGGGGCTGTGTCCCCCGGGGGCCCGCAGTAGCGGCGAAAAGTGGCGGACATCATATGACGTCCACCCAGATTGATGGAGTGTTCCTGCTGACGTCATTTGTCTATGGCTCGTAAGGTTAAAGTTCTCTCAAACTATAAGCAGTTAGCCATTTTTTAAAGTGGTTGTAAAGGCTTAAGGTTCTTTTTTGCATTCTATGCACTAAACTAAAAAAACCTTCTGTGTGCAGCAGCCTCCAGCCCCCCCCCCCCCAAAAAATAAAAAAACTTACATGAGCCTGATTTTTCTCCAGCACTGTGCACGGGAACCTCAGCTCTGCTGGGTCTTTCCCTCCTCATTGACTGAGACAGCAACAGGAACTATTGGCTGCCACTGCTGTCAATCACAGCCAGTGAGTCAATGAGGAGAGAGATGGGGTGGGGCAGAGCCGCAGGTCTGTGTGTGAATGCTCGTGCAGAGCAGTGGCTTAGGAGCACACCTGTTCGGATGCCCCCATTGTAAGCTGCTTGCTCTGGGGGCACTTGGAAGGAGGGAGGGGTCAGTGGGGGGACCTGAGAAGAGGATCGGGGCTGGTCTGCAAATCTGCTGCACAGAGCAGGTAAGTATGACATGTTTGTTATTAAAAAAATATATATTAAAATATATATTGCCTTTATTATCACTTTAAGTTGTTGCATGTATCAGAGAGGAAATAATTAAAACAACAAATTTGCTGCAAATAACCAATCTTGTAAAGAAAATGTCCTATTTTAATTTTTAATTCCCATAGACATTAAAAGATTGAAGCAGTCTCCACCTTACTTTAGACAAAACAACATCTGTTAATCAATATGAAATCCCACACTAACTATGAATATGCTTTCATGTTATAGTGAACAAAAACAAATAAAAATTGTGCAGCGGTTATAAACAAATCTTATCCCAACCTTTTCATTTCTACCATTAAACTCTTACAAAAAAAAAATCAATCTTCTACCTTAGTGTTGCATTCAAATATTGATCAAGTGAAACAAAACCAGCTGACCGCAATGATAAGTAGATCACTATCCCAATGATGAATGGCAGCGATTGCAGATCCTACCTTGTGACGTCATCATGATATAGTTACATAGTTACATATAGTTATATAGTTAGTCAGGTTGAAAAAAGTCTATCTAGTTCAACCCAAAAAAAAAGAAAAAAAAAAAATAGAAAAATTATATATAACCATACAATCCTTCGCCCACAGTTCATCCAGAGGAAGGCAAAAAATCCCAGCAAAGCATGATCCAATTTGCTTTAGCGGGGGAAAAAATTCCTTCCTCATCCCCCGAGAGGCAATAGGATTCACCCTGGATCAACTCTACCTAAAAATGTTAGTACCCAGTTATATTATTTACATTAAGGAAAGAATCCAGGCCTTTTTTAACCACTTCCCGACCGCCTGCCGTGTTTTCACAGAGGCAGTCAGGTTGCTGTACGCGAATCGCCGTAAAAAGACGCCGATCTGCGAACGGCCGCTAGGGGGCGCGTGCACGCCCGCCGCACTCCTGAGGAGTGTGCCTGCGACAAGCGGCCACAGGCAAAGAAGTGATTCCCCGCTCTGTTAGTGAGGGCATGGGAGATCTACTGATCCCTGTCACTGGGATCAGTTAGATCTCTCATGCCCATGGTAGCCCAACCCCCCCACAGTAAGAACACACCCAGGGAACACAGTTAACCCCTAGCTCTCCCCCCCAGGTTTACCCCTTCACTGCCAATGACATTTATACAGTAATCAGTGGACATTTAAATTTCTGATCGCTGAATAAATGGTCACAAAAAAGTGTCAAAAATGTCCGACATATCCGCTGCAATATCGCAGTACCGCTAAAAATCGCAGATCGCCGCCATTACTAGTAAAAATAAATAAATAAATAAAAACCCCAGAAATGAATTCTCATCATCCGTAAACGCGGCCACTTTTTCGCAAACCAATCAATAAACGCCAATTGTGATTTTTTTTTTATCACAAATATGTGGAAGAATATAAATCGGCCAAAACCGGTGAAAAAAAATTTTTTTTTTTTGGATTTGAATTTTAGCAAAAAGTAAGAAATTTTTTATTTTTTTTTGCAAAATGGTTGCTCTTCTTTTGTTTATAGCGGCGATCAGAAATGACACAGTGGCGATCAAATACCACCAAAAGAAAGTGACATTTGTGGGAAAAAAAGAACGCAAATTTTGTTTGGGTATAACATCGCACGACCGCGCAATTGTCAGTTAAAGAGACGCAGTGCCAAATCGCAAAAAGTGCTCTGGTCCTAAAGCTGGAAAACCTTCCGGTTGGTAAGTGGTCAAAGCAATCTACCATGCTGGCCAAAACCACCACTGGAGGGAGTCTATTCCACATTTTCACAGCTCTGTGAAAAAACCTTTCCGTATTTGGAGATGAAATCTTTTTTCCTCTAGACGTAAAGAGTGCCCCCTTGTCTTTTGTGATGACCTTAAAGTAAATAACTCAACACCAAGTTCACTATATGGACCACTTATGTATTTGTACATGTTGATCATATCCCCCTTTATTTCCTCTTTTCTCTTTAGTTCCTCTAATCTTTCCTCATAGCTGAGCTCCTCCATGCCTCTTATTAGTTTGGTTGCCCTTCTCTGCACTTTCTTCAGCTCCCCGATATCCTTTTTGAGAACTGGTGCCCAAAACTGAACTGCATATTCCAGATGAGGTCTTACTAATGATTTGTAGAGGGGCAAAATGATGTCTCTCTCTCTGGAGTCCATACCTCTCTTAATACAAGAAATTATTTTGCTTGCTTTGGAAACCACAGCTTGGCATTGCATGCCATTATTAAGGTTATGATCTACCAAAACCCCCAGATCCTTCTCCACTATGGATTCCCCCAATTGTTCTTCCCCTAGTATGTCAAAACCATCTAGTATTGGAATTATTACCGTACGTTACGGTTCGACACCAAAGGTTTCGTTCGTTTTATTAAAGAACATAATTCTCTCCATACCTGAGGTCTCTCTCTCTGTAGTAAAACGGGGAGATGTTTAGTAATCATTCTGGAGTAGACCTTATACGTCAAGTCAAAACCCGTGGTCAAGAGTTTTTCCTATAGCCCCTCGACTTCTTTCACGTCTCTTCCCGTTGGTTTGATTATTCTCCGTACCTCCTCGAGTCGATACTCCTTTCTAATCTCCTTGATTTCTCTTTTCTCCTTTATTTCCC